>BQNB010026178.1:3996-58880 GCA_026074375.1 Tanacetum coccineum
TTTTTTTATATGATATGTACTAATAAAAAGAAAAGAAAAATATTTTTGTGTTTTTTAATATGATATATTAATAATAAGATAAGTTCAGATCAAAGTCGGATAAAAAATCGTAGCAAATGCCTCCCCGGCAGCGGCGCCAAAAATTGGTTCGTTCTTAGAGTATATATATAAAATATACAAGAATCAAATCAATGATAAAAAGATTCCGGAAGAGATATTCCCGGGTCGTATGTCCCAACGAGGCTGCAATTGAAATTTATCCTGGTTTGAAGAGAAATTGACTGATGGAGAATATATGATATGAACACTGATATAATTACAACTAAAATTAATTAAATAAAACCTAATTTAATCTACGGGAAAACAAGCAAAGGAAATGGGGATCTTAAAAACTACGGGAAACAAAATTAGTTATAGGGAAATCCTAAAATTAAATTAAATTAAATACAGATGGGAACAGAATAAAGGTATTTCGGGAACCCTTAATACTACAAAATTAAAAAAAATAAAATGCTAAAAAATTAAAAAATCAAAATTAAATTACTTAATTAAACTTTTATGGTGAAAAATAAAAGAAAAACTAGAACCAAAAACGGAGGTCGTTTGAATGCTAAACAGAAAAGAACGGTTTTACAAACGCACCCGATAAAAACGGGCTAAACTGAAAATTTAAGAAAAAATTAAGCCTACCCACTAAATGTTTTATTTTTCCTAGACACTAAATGACAAAGAAAATTTTATTAAAAAAGAAAAATATTTTTTTATTAATTTTCTGATTTTTTATGAATTTATAAAGATTAAAAACTAATTAAAACTAAGAAAATAGAAAAAGACAAAAAATAAAAGTTATAAAAATTCTGAAAAAATAAAACTAAATAAAGAAAAATCTAACAATTCTAAAAATATGAAAATGCCCAAATTTTACTGTTTCGCTCTCGCCGTTAATATAAAAATGCCCAAATTTTACTGATTAAATTAAAAGTAATTAAACTAATTAGATTTAAACCTAAATTAATTATTTAATTAACTAAAAGTCTAATGGCTGTTAAACTAAAGGACTAACAGTGAAAAGCAACAAGGACAAACGGGGTAACAGCAAACTGACAAGGGGGAGTAACAGTGTTAACTAGAAAAGAGAAAGTTACACAATTGATCCCTGAGGTGGACCCCGATTACAAGTTAAGTCCTAACAGCTTATTTTTGAAAACTTATAAAAGCAAACTTATTAAGGGGCTTAAGGGGAGCATTTTTAATAAAAAGCCAGAAATGTGAGCTTTTGGGGCTGCAAAAGCTAAATAAGCTTTTTAGCTTATTTTTCTTTCTTTTTGGGGCTTAAGCTCACAAGATAAGCTACAAACTATGGGAATAAGATACTAGGCTAAGGGAGTCCTAAGTTTAAGCTAAGTTATCTAGAAAAAGCCCTAAAATAAGCTGGAAGTGATTTGAGCTTATGAGACAGTTTTAGAAAGAAAACAGAAAAAAGTGGACAATAAGCCCTAAATAAGCTAACCTAAAAGGGGAGTTAAGCTACAAGATTGTGGGGAATTAAAGAACTACCTATAAGCTACAAAGAAAAGCAAAAAGATCCTAAGGCTTATAATCAAATAAGCTAGAAAAAGGGTGCTGAAAATTGGTTTCAGCACCAGGGGAGGTGCAATAGTGGGCTTAAGGGCTTTTTTAGCTTAACCCAATAAGCTCTCAAGAGCTTATTTCCCAAAACCAACCCAAGACAGATTGAGAGGGGTGGTCACTTGGCTTATTGCCAGAAATTGAGGGTTTGAAAAGCACTATAAGCTGCTGATCTTTGGGCTTAAAGTTGGCTGTTTTCAAATTAATGATGCATAAATACCTGAATTGGGCTTATGTTCAATGACAGACCATATGGGGTGGGTTTTGTGTCGTAGATAACAACAACACAAGCACACAAAAATAGGTGCTTAGCTGCTTATGCAGCTTGCGCACTTAAGATCAATTTTACTTATTCAAAATTTGACAGAGATATAAAAGGGGACATTAGAAACTTGTTTCTAAACTATTTTAACATCATTTCATTACATGATTATATAAATTCTTATTCAAGATCAAGCTTATTTTATTTCATAAATCCACAAAACAAACCTTAGGTGGTGATTAACAAATATAACATGATATAAAATATGAAATTGAATAATTAGAAAGATTAGGGTTTATGTTTAGACCTCAATGAAGATATGAAGATGATACACAAATCAAACCCAAGTATCTAACCCTAAATACTTGCAATAAAACCCTAACTTCCTTATGAAAATCCTAAATTCTTCTTGATATAAACCCTTGTATAATCCACACCCAAGCTTCCAAATCACCTTAGATATCACTACTAACAATACTAATACACTTGTATCTTTGTAAAATCAAAAACTATGGAAACCTTAGTTCTAAATTTTGAGTCGTGGGTTATTGGGAAGAAAACAAGAAAGAATTGCTTTGTTTACTTATAAAGGAAATAAGAGAGTGTAAGACTTCCTTTGACTTGCTATATATAGTCACAAGTAATGTAGAAACAACCTTAAACAAAACCATGAACTACAAGTGGTAATGGGTACAAGTTGTAAGAGTTGTAAGGTGTTCAAGTTGTACTCCCTACTCCTAAGAGAGGGAACGGTTTCCAAAGGGGGGGGAAGGACACTCTTATTAGACAATTATAAGAAAAACTATTTTCTAGGTTGTTACTTGGTAGGGTTATAACTCATGGAAGTGACACTAGTGGGATTTAAGGATTTAATTCTTGTGTTTATAAGCTTGGATCCGGCCTAAGGCTAATAGAAGTGAATAATTGATTTAATTTTGGGTACTGGTTATAATAGTGGGTATTTTTTTGAGTATAGATAGCTATAGGTGCTTTCGTGCATGTCTAAATGTATTTTATTATGAAACATAGACGCTTTACGTAACCAATAAAAATATAATATGAAAATTTATAAATTATCCTCGTAATAATTATATAACACTTGCTTGACGTAAAATTTTATTTGTTTGATGTCCATTTACGTTGAATGTTGATTTTTAGTTTACGCGATTTAACTAAACGATGAAAATAAAATATATTTGTAAACGCGTAAAACCAAAAAATAAATAATGGAAGTAATTGATCGTAACAATGACCTAAAATAATGATTTTCATACAGTCTTCCCCGTTAAAGTGAAGCCTTGTTTCAAGGCTCAAGATGCGCACTTGTCGAGGGTGCGGTTTTTTGAAGAGATGTGAATACTTCCTCTTCTTTCAGAAATTATCTTTACGTTCCTAATGAACTCATGACCTCACCTAAGTTTACATCGAACCTTGATTATACAAATATGTTTTGCTTCAACCTGCTTGAAACATCATGATCCATAATCTCCACTGGTTCTTCACAAAGTGAAGCTTAATATCAAATGTGTATTTCATCCACAGAATTGCCAACCCCCCCCCCCCCACCCCCCCCCTCGGCTTTTGGACTTTGGCCTTGATTTTGCACAGTCTTTTCCATTCCATGCTCAGTTTTGTCATTTTGGCTTGGTTTTCTGTCTTTTTGTTGATATCCACTTCCTGCACAATACAAATGCAAAACAAACATATATTTGGCATTTTTTGTCTGTTTTTGGTCATTTAAGCTTGATTTTAGAGGTAAAAGATATGTGTAATTAAGCACTTATCAATAACCCCTTTCTAAGGCGAAACTTTTAACATACCATTGTCTCTTACTTGAAATTCTAGAGGCTTACGCCTCACATCAGCTTAACTCTTTTGTCGATCATGAGCGGCTTGAATTCTTTGTTTGATTTGAATGATTTTCTCGGTTGTCTCATGAATGATTTCTGGCCCGGTAAGCTAAGTATCTCTGACCTCGGCCCAGCAAATAGGTGAACGACACTTACGACCATAAAGCGCCTCAACTGGTGCAGCTTTAATACTCGTATAATAACTATTGTTGTTTGAGAACTCAATCAGCGGTAAGTGTCTATCCCAACCATTCCCAAAGTCTATCACGCAAGCGCGTAACATATTTTCTAATGTTTGAATGGTTCTTTCACTTTGTCCATCGGTCTGCGAATGGTAAGCAGTACTCATATCTAAGCGAGTACCCAAAGCCTTCTGAAATGACCTTCAGAATTATGACGTAAATCTATCATCATGGTCATAAATGATTGAGACTGGTATTCCATATCTCGTGACTACTTCTTTCATGTATAGTCTTGTCAATTTTTCCATTAGGTCATTTTCCCTTATCGGTAAAAAGTATGTAGACTTAGTAAGACGGTCTACAATTACCCAAATGGTATCATAACCACTTGACGTCCCTCGGAGCTTGGTGATGAAATCCATGGTGATATTATCCCACTTCCACTGAGGAATCTCAGGTTGTACCAACAAACCAGATGGTTTTTGGTGTTCAGCGTTGACCTTTAGGCATGTCAAACACTTACTAACATAAGTGGTAATGTCGGCTTTTATGTTGGGCCACCAATATAATTTCTTCATGTCTTGGTACATCTTGTTAGAACCCGAATGAACAAAATATTTTGACTTGTGGGACTCATGCATAATCAAAGTCCTTAGATCGCCAAAGCATGGTAACCAACTTCTGTTATTCAAACATAGGGTTCCGTCAGCACGTGGTTCCAACTTTTCTTTCCTGGGGTTTTCTGATTCCCTTGAAGTCTCAACCAACATACCTCCCACATCTTAAGCCTCGAGGTTTTCTGATCTTCTTGCCTCAGTCTAAGCTTCCAAAATTTGCTTGGGAAGATCCAAACCAATAGTTATAACTAAGGCTCGAACATGTAATGGTTTAATTCGTTCTTTTCTGCTTAAAGCATCAGCCACTACATTTGCTTTTCTCGGGTGATAACGAATCTCACAATCGTAATCACTGAGGAATTCCAACCAACGACGTTGTTTCATGTTTAGCTCCTTCTGATCAAGGATGTGTTGCAAACTTTTATGATCAGTCAACACGGTACACTTTATTTCGTACAGATAGTGCCTCCAAATCTTTAAAGCAAACACTACTGCTCCTAACTCCTAGTCATGAGTTGTATAATTCTTCTCATGAATTTTTAGTTGTCATGATGCATAAGCGATCACCTTCTCATTTTGCATTAAGACAACACTTAATCCTTTATGCGAAGCATCGCAATAAACAATAAAGTTCTCAGCTCCTTCAGGTAAAACCAAGATAGGTGCACTACACAACTTCTCTTTCAATAGTTGAAAAGCTGCTTCTTGTTTGTCACCACAATCAAACATGACCTTCTTCTGGGTTAGCTTGGTCATTTATTTGGCGATCTTGGAAAATCTTTCAATGAATCTTTGATAATAACTGGCAAGACCTAAAAATTGACGAATCTCTGTTGCAGTCTTAGGAGATTCCTAATCTATAATAGACTCGATCTTGGCGGTATCCACGTGAATACCCATACTATCAATCACGTGACTGAGAAACTGTACTTTAGGAATCCAAAATTCACACTTAGAAAATTTGGCATACAACTCCTCTTTCTTAAGCAACTCTAAGATTAACTTAAGATGCTCTTCATGCTCTTGTTTTCTCTTTGAGTAGATCAGAATATCACCAATAAAGACAATCACGAACTTGTCCAGATATGGTTTGCACACCCGATTCATGAGATCCATAAATACAGCCGGTGCGTTAGTCAAACCAAACGGCATAACGTGAAATTCATAATGGCCATAACGAGTTCTTAAAGCGGTCTTTGGGATGTCTTCCTCACGAACTCTCAGCTGATGCTAACCCGATCTCAGGTCTATCTTCGAGTAGACACTCGACCCATGAAGTTGATCGAATAAATCGTCAATTCTTGGAAGCGGATCACGGTTCTTCACCGTTAACTTATTTAATTCCCAGTAATCGATGCACATACGGAATGATCCATCCTTCTTCTTAACAAATAAGACCGGAGCTCCCCAAGGGTCTTATAAAGCCTTTGTCAGAAAGTTCTTGCAGTTGATCCGATAATTCTTTCATCTCGAACGGAGTTAATCGATAAGGCGCCCGTGCTACAGGTGCAGCACCAGGTACCAAATCAATTTGAAATTCCACTTGTCGGGTTGATGAAATACCCGGCAAGTCCTCAGGAAAGTATCATACAATTGGTACGTCTTCAAGTCGCTTCTCCTCCGACTTATCTTCAGCCTTCTTCATGGTAATATGTGCCAAAAAGTCTTGACATCCTTTTAGCAAGTATTTATGAGTTTTGGTGCACGAGATGATGTTCAATCGAGACTCGTGTTCGTTGTTGCTTCCATCACCACGAACAATTAAGATTTCAATTCCAAAGGGGATACTAACGATCTTCTCATCACAGACGATTACAACATGATATTTTGATAACCAATCCATGCCAATTATGACGTCAAAACTACCAATCTCTACGGGCATTAAATCGATGTTGAATGGATGATTTAGAAAATATAAAGTGCACCCTCATATAAGTGTATTAACCCAAATTATTTTACCGTCGGCTAACTTGATGTCATAACCATGGTCTAGTGTAGTTGGGATGATATCAATCAAAGAACTAAATGCATTAGACACAAAACTCCTATCGACACTAGTATCAAATAAAATTGGAGCATAACGGTTGTTTAGGAGGAACGTACCTGTCACGACATTGGAGTTTAGGTTTATTCAAGCTTGACGATCAACAAAAGTTCAGATCTTCTGATCCATTAGTTCAATGGCAAACTCAATTGCATCGTTCTTTAACTTCGGGCAATCCCTCTTGTAATGGCCTTGAGCTCCAGACTCAAAACAAGTGAGAACCCTTTGATTTGCCCCTGGCGCTCTTTGGTTATTGGCAGCAGCAGGCTGGCTTCTATAGTCCCAGGCCATATAGCTAATCCTTTGAGAGTTGGTGCACTTAGGAGCACACTGCCCATCGTGATGGTAGTTGCATTTAGGGCATAGAGGTTTAGATCCCCCGTACACTTTCTTTTCCCCAGGCCCAGCAGTATAGGCCGTTACCACATTATGCCTTTTTTGTAAGGTTGATGTTGATTCTGGTTATTCCTTGAAGTGTCATCAAGCTTGACGATCAACAAAAGTTCAGATCTTCTGATCCATTAGTTCAATGGCAAACTCAATTGCATCTTGCATTGTCTTTGTCTTAGAAGCCATCACACTTCCCTTAATCATGTCGAGAAGTACACTGACATACTTCTCGACCTCATCAGATTCTTCGGGAAAAATTCTCGAACACATCAGTGCCAACTCTTGAAAATGTTGGTTATAGCTCAACGCATCAGTACCTTTAACATTTAGGTTCCACAGTTTAATCTCTAGCTTCTTGATCTCGCCTCTTAGGTAGTCATTAACTTTTTTAATGTTTTCCATGGCAATTCGTGTGCAGCTTCATGACCAACAGTCTTGACGTGGGAATTCCACCACGTTAAGGCATTTCCAAGAAGAGTGCAAGTAGCAAACTTGATCTGGCACGCGACGATGCAGTTGCTAATATGGAATACCGACTCCATCTTTTCAAACCACCGAGTTAATCCAACAACTCCTTTAGTACCCTTGAAATTAAGGGGTTGGTATTTTAAGAAGTCACTATAAGTGCACTCATGAGTAGCTCGCTCTGTCCTTCTGCCACTTCTAGACTCATGACTATCATCGCCATTTCCACTACTTCTATGTGCTTCATACTCAGATAAAGCAGTAGCAACTCCTTGGGCTATTAGTACCTTAATTTAAGCATCGGTCATAGGGGTGGTGGTTGCGGCGGTTCTCTTTGGCGGTATTTTCTTCAAACTCACAAGAGAATATAATACACGTTAGATTTTATACAATCATAAACATGACATGACATATGCACAATAAATAAAATGAGATCACAACACATAGTGAAATATACAACCGAAATGAAATCAATAATGACATAAATAAATCAACATTCATACATAACAATATCCATAATCATACATGATAATTTGGTTACAAATAACCAGTACATATGAGATACAAAATAAAAATACGGTCCTAAGGCAATGCTAGCTGGGAGTTACCCATAATACTTAGCATGCCATACAAGATAGCTAAATGATGAAATAAAATCCCTACAACCTACTAGTTGGGAGTTACCCATAAAACTTAGCAGGCTATACTTGATAGCTAACAAATGGAACAATACTAACAGCTACTACCAGCATCAGCTGGTCCATCCTGCGATCCTGCCTCTGTAGTGCACATAAGCTCTCTGAACATGTCGTGCTTGTGCTGAATGTGGCTCGTCAGTCTATCCTTATCTCTAATCCTCTACCTCTGTAGTACATCGACATCCCTCTGAAAAGCTCTAATTTGGGCCTTCATGGCCTGGCTCCTGCTCTCAGTATGAGCCCATGCCCGATGGGCATCAGCAGCCACATGCTCATAAGAAGAAGCCATCAAGCAAAAGTGTCTCCTCTCTCTTGTCAATAAAGAAACCTGATCTCTCAGCAAAGCTCAGTCATCCTGTGCATCCTCACAATGTACTTAGAGCTCATGAGTCTCCTGCATTTGAGTAGTAGCAAGATTGGTAACCCTCTCATTGACCTCCCTTATGGCGGTCATTGCTCTACACTTAAAAACATAGATAATAGCATCCATAGTATCGATAAATCCATAGTCAACCCTATAGGCTAGAGTATGCCCAGTCTGCCTAGCAGCAATAGCTGACGAACTCTCCCCAACCTCAAACCTACCAGTGGGAGCAGTGAAACGAGCTCTCTTTTAAAGCAGCATGTTCGTCTTGGGAAGATCATATCTATGAGTAGTAGATGGTAGCAACAGGGGTGGTGATGGTGCAGGTAATGGTAGTAGTGATGCAGTTCTCAACTAAATCATGGCCGCTCTATAGCCTGTGGTGCCTCAGCATAGGTAGGGCTAGTATGGGTAGGTGGTGATGGTAGTGGTAATGGTGGTGAGGGAATCAGAGGGAGTGGAGATGATAGTGGAGTAAATGGAGATGGTAGTGGTAATAGTGGAGTAGGTGCAGCAGCATACTCAGCAATGCGTGCCTCTATGGATGCTGCCATAGGTGGCTCAAATTTGACGAATATCCTAGCCTTGCAAGGTCTAGGTAATGGTGGTGTAGGTGTAGACTCATCGGTCTTAAATGCCTTTATATCCTCAATTGAGGGAACAGGATCAACAACAGGTACAACAGAAGAGCCGGCTAGAGCTAGATGCTCCTCCTCCTCCTCGTCGTCATCATCCTCCTCCTAAGAGGCCTCCTCCTCATCATCGTCATCAGCATCATCCCCGAAGAACTCATCATCATCATCTCCTCCGTCAGCAGGATAATCGGCAGGATCCTCCTCGGGATAGTCCTCTGGACCTCCGGATCGAAGTCAGCAACATAGCCCTGTGATAGGGATGTAGGTGAAGCATCATCTGGTAGAGGCTGATCCTTAATAGTTACCTCAGCGTCCGATGGTACCAAGTACTCCTGGTACTCTGGCTTAGGTAGATAATCTGGTGAAAACGATGCTTGCTCTGGCTCCTTAGGGCCAGGCACATAGTCTGGTGAAGCTGGGTGCTCTAGACCAGGCATGTAGTCCGGCGATGGTGGTGCCTGTCCTCGAGACTGTGGTGCCTCCTCAGGTGCCTCTAGCTCATCATCTGATACCCAATGGAACCTTTATGGCTCAGAATCAGAAAAACAGACATGTAGGTAATTGTCGATGATGAGGACATGACTGCTGTAACAATAAAATAAAATTATATAAGTATATTATATAAGACCAGTATAGTATATACGTAATATAATATAAACACGTATATAGATCATGTAAGCAGTCAATGTACACAAATAGTGTATGTATTTCCCGTGAAAAACTTTTGTATGATGCAATGTTTAAAAAATGTTATAGTCCAAGCAAAACATTTGACCCGGTTCTCTATAACCTTGGCTCTGATACCAATCTATAACACCCCCAAATAGGATCGTAGTGGAGTATGGGTCTGAGAGTGTTACTTCATAGATCAATAGCACAAGATGAGAGAACGTCCTCTATATGAGTCGTTTAAAAATGATACATTGGATTAAATAAATTGTTTGTTACAAAAGCCCAAAGCTTAACTTGTTCATCCTTGAAAATGTAAAGATTTTGATACATAACAGATATTTCCAAAATGTAATGCACACAAATCTTTATAGTAATGTGACTCCAAAATGATGACCACCAATGTATCCTTGTTTCTTGTACCCTATTGACCTGAGAAAAACATGCTTTAAAACGTCAACATAAAGTTGGTGAATTCATAGATTTAAGTAATGTATAAAGTAGAACCACAAGATTTCAAAGTGTAAGATATGTAACACATACAATATCTCAAAATGTAATTATACCTACGCTAAGCTCATGACACTGAAGCTACAACATGTATGTATATGCAAATTAATGCCAATAGTATGCCCGTGTAGATATTCAACCTGCAACATCCATATCCGACATGGTATACGTCCGTTAGTTCGGTATTGCTGAAACTAGTGAGCGCTACTCACCCGAACGAGGATGTCAATCCCAAATAGATCTATTCATAACATTTGCACTTACTATCAGTAATTAACAGTTCATGATTCATGGGCATAGTGGGTTATAGCTACTTAGGCAAACTCGTAATTTGTTTAAAGTGTACTTGCGTCCAAATGTAAAACAATGCATGTTTCTCACCTCGAGAATTGTAAATCATTGGAATCATATAAAAATGGGGCTATGAACTCACCTCAAGTGAATGAATTGATTATACAAATCAAATAAGTGAAATATCTCACAAAATCCGAATGCTACCTAATTAATTATAGGTCATACGAGTATAATGTATTTAATGTAAATACAACATCATAATTTATAGAGTTACACCACCACCTAATAGCTTTTGTTTAATTTAAAAAGTCAAAACAATATTTAAATCATATTTGTTAAATAAATGTCAACGTATATGTATCCGTAAAATAAAATATTATTTTTGTCCTGACAAAGTTAAAAGAATCATAGATCCGGTGGTCGGAGAGACTCAAACCATATGATAGACATGTTTCTAGTAAGAGAGTAGAGAGAGAAAGTAAATGTGTGTATTATGAATGAATAATGAAATGTTACAAGAGTCTCACCCCTCCATGGAAGCAATGGAGGGGTATTTATACCACCATCTATTACATAAGTATGCTAAGTTGACTACTCTAGTACCTATATATAGTGGTATGGTAAACTATGGTAATTCAGTAATGTCGTCACATAAAATGAAATCCTAACAATCTTCCCCTATAGGACGATATACAGAATTACTTACAATATTTTCCTAACAAGTATATAATGATTAAGAACAAGAACTTCCACGAAGCTTCCGATGCTGATGATGTCTTCAGTGGCCTTTGATCTACTTGAAGGCTCAAATTTCTTCATACAATTATGGTCATCTCGAAGTTTCTGAATTAGCTACATGTCTTGAAAAACTTCATTTTCCTACACTTTTGGTCATGTCAAAGTTTTCTAGAATATGCTTTTCATTTGACTTCAAGTCTGCACTACACCATGAATCATCTTTATAATACCTTGTAGGAGAAATACTATAAGAGGCATGAACTAGGTAACCCATACACTTTTGGTTAAGGAGAAGCATCTGAATTAGCTTCCCCCTAATTCATGCCACGTATTCTTTGTTTAGAAGCTGTAATAGCTTCCCCCCAAACTGACAATCTTCTTCTCAATCAGTTTTAAAGATTTATTACAAGCTTAGAATGATTAAGTGCATAGCGGAATTAGTATTATACCCACATCAAATGTTACTGCTTCTTTAATAATAAGCTCAGTGATTATCCGTTCGGGGGATCATCAAATAGATCAGCAACATATCTTCTTACATTTCTTCTCACTGAAGCTCAAGTAATGCATACCAAACGTATCAAGATATCTCTTCCCCTATGTAGTTGAAGAGATGCAACCATTCTCATTATATGAAGCCCAAAAACCTAAAGTACACACTCTATCCCATTCATGAAGTCGAAATCATAGCATCAAAGTCAATTAAGTCCCGGACGTGCGCATTCCTTCCTTCAGGATAATGATGATATTTCTTGTAACACCCAAGTCAACTAAGTCCCGGATGTCGACAATTAAACCCTCCAAGTAGTTGAAATGATAACACCAAAGTCAACTAAGTCCCGGATGAACACATTTCTTCCTGCAAGGTACTAACTATCTAGAGGAATCATCATACCATTTTGTACCTCTTTTATCATCAAAAACTGTTTCTTACATCCCTTCCTCCATGTAGTTGGAATAATACACCAAAAGCCACAAGTTAAAACACTGATTTTCTCTAAGGTTATGACATTTGTCTTCCCAGAATGACCTAAAATAAGAAAAAGGTATGAAGTTCATCACGTGTACTCGTTGTGCATTCAAATGTATGTCTCCTTCCCCCTTGCTGGTTTTGATACCTCAGAATCAGCAAAACATTGTACGCACATATACTTGAAATCTTGTGAGAAGAATAAATTAGCTCACATCTATCCTGTGAGAATCAACTGCTGATCAAATCTCTACTCATAAACTCTCTCTGACTATTTTTACCAACCCCTTTGTAGGTTATTTGAAGTGACCACTAATGAAGTAAACCCGATATACCAAACTTGAAACTGAAGTAAAATTCCTCGTTCTTGTGACTTAAGCTTGCACTAATGTTAGAAGAACGGTGTAGAGAATTTGTACTCCAAGTAAATCTCTAAGTGCTCTATACTCTCAACTAAAAGGCATAAGAAGTACAACACCTCTTGAAACTATCCGCATCGTTTTCTGCGTGTGACACTGAGTACTACAATGTAACTCCTTTAAGTGATAGTTATCCAAGTCTTCAACCATCCACCCCGACTTCTGGAAACTAGATAAACCAAGTCTTCAACTTAAATCTTAAGCACGAGCAAGTTATCATTGAAAGTCATGCATCCAACCACCCCGACTTCAAGATAAAATAAGAACACGCCTTCGTGAAATGCCACTTCAATCTCAAATAAGTGATACTTGATCAACTTCGTAGTCACTTAGAAACATTAACGCTAAATCTAGCCATTAAAAAATTAAATTCCAATAATTCTTTATAAGGATCGATCTCGGTCTCGTCACTAATCTTGTCACTTTGTCACTTTTAAACCTCAACATTAACCATTAACCACACAAAATAATTTTGGCTTAATTAAGCATTAACCAACAATAAAAGCGGTTAATACTTTAAATTCGTATGCTCTCCCAAAATTAATTTTATCACCATTAACCAACTAATACCAAATAGACATTCAGCAGCCCATGATTTTAATTCAATAAAACCGGCCCATCAATTGAAATCACGCAGCCCATTGTTTTTTGTAATAGTCCAAATCCAGCCCAACACCACCATATATCCGGCCCACTTGAAAATTCAAGGGAGTTAGGAATATAAATGCATAATCCCTGATCTCACTCATAACCCTAATTATATGCAACCCTAATCACATTTATAAAAGTCTCACCCCCATTCTCTCATGTCATTTAAACGCAACCATCAACATAAGCAAATCACCCTTATCAGTTTAAAGACAAACACACTAACCTCAGCCATTAAACTATTCATCTATTCCTTATCACAATCAAAACCGTATTACTCTCTTAATTGATATTGCTTTATCCATGAAGAACAAAGAATACTTGAAGCTTCAAGATCCTTTGAAGGATCTAAGGTAGGTCCGTTAGTTGTTTTGAGTGTCAATCGAAACAAAGAATGTATATAACAATCTTGTTAATATTCTTTCTTTTATTTTTGAATAAAAAAAGAGAAGGTGTATATCATCTTATAGATCTGTGATGATCATGGTTCAAACCTAACAAAAATCTTTAAAAGATTTATGTCAAAAGGTTGAGCCTTTCTGTGATTGATGTTGTTAGTGCAAATATTATGATATTTAATATATATGATCTTTTTATGTTTTGGTGATGAAAAACATGTGACTTGTAATACGTAACGTAAAGTGCGCAAGTTACTCTTAATCACAAATCATCAATACATACATGCATCTACATTTCTCGACGTCTCAAGTCTACATCAACACCGACATTTGTTTGGAAGTTACTTGTTTACACAAATCATCAATGTATACATGCATCAACATCTCTTGAACACACGACGTAAATCACATAAGGTATGTACAAACAAGCATTAAACTTGTAGGATGATCAAAGAAATAAGTTTTTTTCTTAAACTTTACATTTTTATAAATGTAACAAAATATTTTTTTCAAAAATTAATTAGACAAATTATTTTTTAATTATAAAGAAACGTTTTATGTGGTAATATTCAAAATCTGGTTCTTCCCCCCCCCCCCTCCCCCAAAAAAAATATGTTAAACTTTCACCAGATAAGTTTGTCACCATAAAAGAGACAAAAACATGAGCGACTATCGGGGCGATTCCCTAAATAGGCCGCGGCCGCCGCCCTTAAAAATCCGATGGCCCCCTAATATAACTGGGACCGCCATTTCCTGACAGGCTGTTTTTCAGCTCCTATAAATAGTGAGTCACCTCCAACTATTTTCATAACCCTTTTGCACGATTTTCTTTTAGTTCTTTCTCTCTCTAGATCTTACTAAATCTCTCTAAATCTTTGATCATTGAACTTGGTTAATCTTGTTTAAATGTGATCAAATCTTCTATCCTTTCCTCTTTTCCTCTCAAGTGCAAGAGAAGAACTCCGGCCATCTTCAAGATCCGAATTATTATCTAGTTAGTCCATTTATAACATTTGTTACATATAGATCGAGTCTATGTCTTCCAACGTTAGTATGTGGTAGATCCAATATGTTATATATTTGAATGGGTTGATTGTGGGTTGGTTTAGTATTTTTAGCCTTTAAAAACAATGGTGAAGTGGTAGATTGGTTCTAGCTAAGATTAGGACTCGACATCTAGCTTAGTGTCGGAAAATAATGTAAGCGACACGGTTTATGTGTTTAGGCCATAAAACACAAGGTTTGTTATGTTGGGCCATAAAACATAACGGGTTTGGTTGTTATCCAAAAAGAATCTCGATAACTAGCTTGTGTCCGAAAAATAATGTAAGCATTAGTATAAGGTTTTCTCCGCCGAAAGGAAGCTTGTTGATTATTGAAGTAACTCTCGAGTTGGATACTCGGGAATTGTAAGCGAAGAGGAGCTTTGTGAGCCGAACACTATAAAATCACCCGTGTCGGTTTGCAATTTCTTTACCTTTCGTCTTTACTTTTTCGTTACACTTACCTCTATAACTTTTAAAGCTTGCAGTTGTACTTAATGATTGTGTGAATGGTTATGTATATATTGTTAGTTAAGGTTGTGTACTACTTTGTAGTTAATATTGTGTTGATTTTGAATTATTAAGATATGTGCAATTTGCTATAAAACCTATTATCGACACTAGTATCTCCATATTACGTCTAACTATCGACGCTTTGATACAAAGATTTAAAGTTATTTTTAAAATGAAACGTATTCATTCACCCCCCCCCCCCCCCCCCCCTCTAAACTGTTTGAAAACTTAAATATTTTCATCCAAATTTATTCAAGTATCTTAACTTGCCTAACGCAAACATAAAAAGTCATATTCCGAAAAACCCTATTATAAGACATTTAAACAACATAAGTTAAAAACACTCTCCTTTCTCTTTTTCTCTTCGATACAAACATCCTTTCCTCTTTGACGAAAACATCATTTTCTCCCTTCGACGAAACTTCTTTCTCGTATGAAGAAACGTCCTTTCACTTCAAACCAAAACATTCTTTTTCTCTTCTTTAGACGAAAACATTCTTTCTCTTCGACGAAACATTCTTTCTTTCTCTTCAACGAAAACATCCTTTCTCTCTGATGAAAACATTTTTTTTGACGAAAACATTATCTCTCTTCGACGAAAACACTCTTTGTCTTTCGATCACACCTCTTCCTTCTCACTCAACTACGTCTCTTCAACCATCGAGATGGCTAATATCTTTCCTCCACTATTTCTGCTACCACCGTTAATACAACTGTATACCTAGTTGTGTGATTGTCCTATGAACATTCGCAATGCTCATGAAGATCTACATAACTTTTTGAGTATAGTTTATCGTACACTAACCACCATCCGTCTTGACATTGTCAAGCTCGTCGTCTCTATCTTCGTTTGTTTTCTTTATTATTATTATTATTATTATTATTATTTTCGCATACGAAACACACAGATGATACGTCACCATTTCCTTCGGGACAATGTCCAAAAGGAAACATCTCCATCGAAAAGGTTGCATCTGAAGATAACATCGCCGACATTCTTTCTTTACCCCTCAATCGTGAATCGCTAAATTATCTTCGTCAAGGTTTAGGAATGATGGAACACATTCCATAAATCATTCTCTTCTTTTCTTACAGTTTCGATTCTAGTCCGTGTTCCATTCCGTGTCGTGACAACTTAACTACTTCATCCAAAGTACTTTAAGTATTTTAAATTAGCGAAAATGCAAAATTAAAATGTCACTCTTTTTTCGAAAAAATTGTCAATTTCCCCAAACATCCCTCCTGTTGGTAGTCCGGCGGCCCCCATATCTATTCTGACGGCCCCCATATATATTTGGGACCACCGGCAACAGCTTGTAATACCATTCATTTTTTTAATTCCATAACCTAACACTTCCTCTCTTCTGCTATGTGTTGATGTCTACTCCACACCCAAACCTATACCTAATATCTCTCTATAGATCAATGGGTCATCCTCATATCCCAACACTTATATGCATCATTGCTTATGTTTTCAAGAGTCAACTGAATTTCATAATGAAATGCGTTTCATTATTAAACACATTCCTTACAATCGATAGACTTACAGTCCATCACTTCACAATAAATCCCCTCACATACAAACCTTAGTCCTCACATCTCGCACACGTCTTGTCTTAAATTCATAGACGATTCTTCTCACTCCTAAATCTTTATTCTCTCTTCTAGTTGTCGTTTCACTTCTGATAGTCTTTCTACTTCTAAAAGTTTCTTCTCACTTCTAAACGTCCCTTTTCACTTCTAATGAGTCTCCTCATCTCTAACGTTTCTTCTCACTTCTATACGTTTCTTCTCTCTTCTAATAGTCTTGTTACTATTAGAATTCCTCCTATACCTCTTAACAACTTAATTATTTCATCCGAAATATTTAAGTAATTTGTGAAATGAAAATGTCACTCCTTCGCAAAACTTTCTACTTTCTAGAAAGTGAAGAACATAAAGAAGATATTCAATCTTCAAGTGTTACTTAGAGTCAACCACATTGTTGAGTCTCCTCATTATATCCAACCATGAAAGAACTACCACCTCATTTCACATCCCACTTTGTTCCTCAACATTGTCAACCAACAAAACACCAAGCAAACCTTTACATTCCCAATCATCCACATTTGTCTTGATAGGATTATATGCACATAAATTGTTAGTGAAAATGATATATTAATCTTTTCTATCAACCTATCGTCAACACGTTCCTTCTTTAGTATCGCTCATCCTTTCCCACTTTTCGGCTCTATGGAATCATTTTCATTCACATCCAAGAGCACATCGTCTCCATCCTTGTCTTATTTTTTTTTTAAAGTATATACATATACATATACATATACATATACATATACATATACATATACATATACATATACATATATATATATATATATATACCTAAATGATGAAATAAAAAGAATCGATACGTATGTTTACGGAGAAAGATTAGACCGACTTTTAATAAACGAGAATGGGATTTGTTTATTGATTGACACAAAAATATTATGAGAATGACCTTTTAAAAGTAGACGAATGATACTTAATATCTTGACAAAATATGTATATATATAAATAAAGATATTATATATAATATAATATATATATATATATATATACACACACATACATATATAATATATATAACATATACCACACACACACTCACACAACAACACACACACACACATGATAGATATATATTATACATATATAATATATATATACAAATATATAAGATATTATACATATATATATATATATATATATATATATACATACATATATATACATACATATATATATAGGGATGAGATCATGAGAAACCTCCATCTCGATGGAAAACCTAGAAAACCACTTCCCAACCGTTGGATCAAGCCTCCTCCCCCTCCTTTTTTTCGCAACAAACTACAAGGACCTGATTGTAACTTTCAAAACTCTCCAAGGTTTATTTTGTAATATTTCCATGACCATATATAATGCCTAAATTTGTTCATTTTTTCCTTTTCTTTTTTCTTATCTCGTGATCCCCAATTCCACACTCTTTTCCTTCTCTTCCCTTTTACTTCTAATCAACAGTTCAACACAATAACTATCAGATTCACTTAATTATCGAGTCCTAATTACTTAAATTGGAGATAAGAGTAAGTTTTATAACTGATTTTGATTTTAATTTTGTCTGTTTTTATATTTAAAATTACTTATAAATCATATATATGTGTTTGTTGTTGTTAATATGTAACAAAGGAGGGATTGATCGACCAACTTGAACATATCTATAACTTGGTTCCATCTGTCCTTAGTGTTTCATTCATGAGTACGACTTTAACTTTGTTTTAATTTTCATCGGCAATCGTATTTGATGTATAATTCTAATGAGTTTTAAAACATATTCGAGGGTTAATTGATTAGTTATTTTTAGAAAAATTGAGAAAATAAAGCTTAAAAGTTGTGTTTTCAAAAAATGCACACAACGTGTTTGATAAAATGTCTAAACGATATTTTATAACTGTGATTAGTTAATTTTGAACTGTGGTGCACTAATTTTATAAACGAGTTTATTAATTGGCATGTCAGGACACAAATCGGGTTGGACGTCATAAGCAGTTGGATAAATGGAGTTTAGCAACGCTGGATACAAGTCTGAGCCAATAGCTACAACTGTCCATGCTGATGAAAATGTTAACGATACTGGAGTAGAGCCTAAGGACATTGAGTTGGTGCTGACACAAGCAGGGGTTTCAAGGTGAAAGGCTGTTAGGGCTCTAAAGGCTATAGAAGGGGACGTTGTGTCTGCAATTATGGAACTCGTAAACTAAAAATAATCGTTTTTCTTGGGCTATTTGTGTATGTTGGAGACTGGTGAGATTGTTTTACATGTGGTATACTTTATGCATTGCTAGACTTGTCTTATTTACTTTAGGACTGTTTAAGGAATGACAAAGGAGATGGTTTGTTTGATTTGTTGTGGTGTGCTGGGGAATCTGATATTCTCGTATAGTCACATTGTTGTTGCCCCCAGTGCACACATAAGCGACTTTCATATGATTGCATATCAAAAGTTTAGATTCCATAAAAACTATTTTTTTACAGTGAAAGGATAAAACCATCGATTACGGTGATGGTGGTAACTTTAGTGTAATAGTAACAATTATGACTTCCGAATACATAGATCATGTGTGAAGGAGTTACACCATATATTCATTAGAAATGGTTTTATGGTAACCCAATCACATAACCACCAAATCATATCATCAATAGTGGCTTTGTTGGCAGAACCGATTAGAAGTTATTACATGAGCTTCCAATGAAGTAAAGGATTCATAGTCTAATATCAAGTACATCAATAAGTACCCGAGTCTAAACGTTGTGTGAAATTCAAAACCGATTATGTTGGCTTGAAACAAATAAAACACGTCTATTTCATAAAACCAAATACATTTGTACTTATAATTTTATATATTTCTATCATAAACGAACACCAACAACGATGGAATTCAAAGCCGGAACAAAATTTAATATATATCTTTCAAGGGACATAACACATAGTTCAGGGAACGATATTTATCAGTGTGTTTTAAATTCCGTCACAGATAAAAAAACTATAGAATGCAAAACTAGACTAGCACCCACTGGCCCACCCAACTACTTCCTCCTGCTTGTGACTGCACTCTCTTACTACCACCACTAGGAAAAAGCTCATTTATGTTGAGTTCTGAGTTTTTGCACCTGGGAAACTACCATATCCACCCTCCCCATCCTTAGACTTCCTACTTCTACCGTCATATCCTTTGTTGTATGATCCCCGTCCTCTGCCCCGCCTACTTTCACCACTGTAAGGCCTTGGCACACCACTTAGAAGTGCATCATGCCTACCACCATTCCTGTAATCACTTCTACATGCAAAGGAATTTGACGGTTAAATATAATTCAATAAAATTTTTTTATCTATTATTACTTTCATATTTTTAAATATTTTTAAATAATACATATAGACCAAAGCCGCCAAACTTTTAGAACAACATTCATGTAATTTCCAGTCATTTTAGATTTCACTATCATCACCACTAACTACTTTCTCCACTCAAATATACCTCTCACATGCACAAACCCTTTGTAAACAAAATCAAAAGAAAATTAAGAAAAAAAGGTAAAGAGCTCGCCAACTTGATGTCCGCCTTAATTTACAAGATATCACCTAGTCGGCTAGTCTACAAAATATATCCGTAAATGATAACAAATAGATGCCCTAATAATTCTAATGATACAATAATAATACTCATTGATGCCCTAATAATACTCACTGATGCCCTAATAATACTCATTGATGCCCTAATAATACTTATTGATGCCCTAATCCTTTATGTACCATTTTATATCGAATCCTATGATATTTGGATGTCTTACTATGATATAAACAAATGCACTTAAGTACCTCAAACGGATGCACTAAAGTACCTCAAAAGGATGCCACACTAACCCAAATCATATAAAGTCATGTGACAAACCTGATAAATGAACTTAAGTTCGCAATTGAAAGTATTAGCCAATTTTGAAAATTACCTAATGTGACCCGTTTCCAGATCCTCTTGACTTTCATCATCAGTTAACTTTGCAATTTTCCCTTGATGACTTATTCTTTTGTTTTGAATTATTTACGAGCATTTTTTATTAATGTGACCCGTTACCATAAGTGGAGACATGCCTAGGCACAAAGAACAGTATTGCGGTATGGGTTTATTCATTGATTTTATTGATATTATCCTATTATATATTTATAATATTTATATTATATATATAGTAAGAAATCTTTAAGTCATATATCTTTGAAAAATAGTGTATTTGTCCTTTCAAAATATTGATCTTAATTAATTTTTAAAATGGGGTGGAACTATTTTATTTTCAAATCAAATCCAGCTAAGTATACATCGTTATATCTAATACATAAAACAACGACCAATATCCTTATGTGTATGCTAGATGATTATGTGTGTTTACTTTTGTTTCAATTTGGTTAATAGATATTAATAACTAATCATTACTATTTGTAATTGAGCTAATTATATATCTAAACACATGTGCCATGTATTCTAATTGTATGCTACTAGTTTTCTGGATTATGCCTAATAGGAATTACGTTAGATTTCTTGCGTTAAGTTACAAAATTGTTTGTGCATTGCATATAGGCATAGATCACTATATTTACAAGTGTTACTATAAACTTCTTGTAGTTATTTTTGAGTGTAGTACCCAATTAGGAATGGAGTTTATAGTTTGTCAAGTGTGTGGAAAAAATTTATGTCCTAAGATCATATATTAAAATACCCTTTCACTAAAAAATATTTTTCAAACACATTCAATCTCTTTTCCAACAAGTTGTTTAAACTTTTCCATCATCTTGCGGTCGTTTGACCTTGAGTTGGTTAAAATAAAATAAAGATTGTAATATACATTGGTAATTAGTAAAAAATGTATTTTGTTAAACTTATGCTTGTGCTTACATTGCTTTTAACGCACAACATAATTATATTCTTTTTATTAAACATATAGTCAAAGTTTTACAAAAGATGTGTGTTGTATTAATGGTTTTAGAAAAATATTTATATAATAATAAATGTCAAATAAATATTGCATACTATGCATAAACAATCTAAATAGTTTTTCGAACACGTACAAAATATATGACAATCTTGAAGTAAGAAATTAACTTATCATTACTCATCAACCTCACACTTACAACTAGTCTTAGGATTAGTGTAACACACTATGAAAATCTTTATTTGTCTTCTTTTAAAAGAGTGTTCGTGAGGGTCAAGAAAGATTTCGAATATATATCAACTCATTATTCAAACTATAATTGACGTTATTATCGAATCTAATTGACAAGTTTTCAAGTATGGACAAAAAATCGAATTCTTATTTGTCTAGCTTTAAGATTATATCAAAATATAACAAGAGATATTATCTTAAACCTACATACTCAATCACACTCGATTGATATGAAAATAACGACATCCCTTTCCAAGATGATAAGAATATGTATCGGATCATAACTCACACTTGTATAGATGATGTCATATTGAGTCTACTTGTCCAATAGTTGTGTTACAAATATTTGGCAAATATATGCATAAAATACACAATGAATTAGGATTGACGACTTGAATATTTTGTCCAAAATATTCAAGTAATTTACCTTGCAATGCAATTGGTAAAGTCGTCATCTCCGAAAAACCAAACATGAGAAAATGCACAACATATATAACTTTGCTTAAACAATTCAAAAGCACAACTCAAAACTCAAACTATCTTCTCATCAAAACTCTCTCTTACTTTATCAAATAAGCATAATATTTTTTCTTCACCAAATGAGAACCCTTTAACCATCTAAGGTTAGGATTAGGAAGAATTGAACATATTCCACAAACCATTTTTGTGCTTTCTCTCAATAAGTGATCGTAAAAGGATTTTGAATATGAAGATGATTATTATTCAAACGATAATCAATCTCACTATTCAATCTAATTACAAAATTAGAATATGAACATGAAATCGAGACTAGAATTTATCTAGATCACATAAATATCAATCAAATGACCAAGATATTTTTCTGAGTCTACATGTTTAATCATCCTTGGTTATTACATGAAATCACGAAGTTGATTGTAAGACAACAAGATTAGTCATCAAATTGTAACTCACACTTGCAATGAAGATGTCTCATTGAGTCTAAAGTGTTCAAATGTTTATGTTATTAGCTATAGTCAAATTACACATGCTAAACTTAACATTAACTTGAGTGGATTGGACGAGCTTAAAAATTTTATCGGGAAACTCGTAGTATCCAACTTGATGAGCAAGAACTTGGATGTAATTCTGATAACTCAATTGAACACTCTTTATAACTTACTATATGCTTCTCCTAATAACTTAATATCAAACACCATCTCCCAAATAATAAGAAAATGATCCTTGCCGAAATTTGGCACCTCCCTGATCGATGGATCCTTCGTCCTAAATTCATCTTCGGTTTAGGTAAATCCGCCCTATGGAATTAGATTTAAAACATCTTCCTCTTGTGAATCACTTGCTTAAAAGTCCAACATAGATGTAACCAACCTTTAATAAATCATCATTATTTCTACAAAGATAACATTACACAAGATACTGTTAAGGTAAAATAACATTAATTGGATTTCTTTCATAAAAGACATGCAAAGGTGCATTCTTTAAATACTCTCTTTATAAAGCAATTACACATTGTCATTCTTATGCATAATCCTAGGTTCTAATGATTCTCTCTTATACTACAAAAAACTTGCTTGCTCTCTCTTTAAATTTTAGAATTATAACACATCTTGATTAGGACTATGCGATCCGGAATTAAAGCATTTAGTTGAGTCATGTTTGGCCCTATTGAAAAGATAATACTTAATATTTATATCTTTGCGACACATTCATTAGGAAATTATAGGAATTCTATTTTGTTAAATGAGAATGACTACCGGTGATCTATTTGCATAGAAATTCAATTTGACCTATACCGTTGAACTTGCTTCCAAGTGTAAAGTGGGGTTCGTGGTTTATTACATGTAAAAATGGTTATGTTTAGCTGGATTGTGCACCACTAGTCGATCAGTATCATATTAATTATCTAAACTCGATTAAAGGCTCTCTTAAATTGTCTAATATAGTTTACATCGACAGACTTTTGTATTTCATTAGGAGTGCACACTAAGCAAGTAAGAAAATTAGGTTTACTCCTTAGTCAAATCTAGATACATGCATTTCTCATATGTGCTTTGAAGTTTCAAAGATGATAACTTGCTCCCAAGTAATACAATTATATGATTTCATGTTTATCTTAATACTCACGATTTTTATTTTACTTAGCTATTGGATGCATGTTTGTTGTAAAGCGTTTGCTTATTTCTTAGCAATTAGTAAAATATCTCTTAGTTTATCTAAACTAATACAGCTCCTAAGTGCTAATGATAAACATGTTTTTACCTGATGATTACATTAAAATTATCACCATTTTGTATGTGTTTTTTTAATGACTTACATGTTGAATGTTGCACTAAACTATGTTAGTTTAATGTATGATCAATTTTATATTTAAATGTCATATGGTCATACACATTAATCTTGTTGTTTATTATGGTTGATGCATGTTTAGATAACTTTGCTATGGCTTATATTTGTATTATCTTATGCATCTAGGTATATAATTTCTCACACTAGAATATTTTTCTTCACGTCCGTGTCATAAATGTAAAAAGTCAAATGATTCATAAAATGGTTTTATATCTCCTAGAATCTTCACTCACACATTCTCTTAATCATCATCTTGCTTTCTTCCGAATAATCCACTCTTTTTTCAAGAAAAAGTTAGATACACATCTAACATCCTTCTCAGTAGTTTTGAAATCTTAAATATTTCATTAGAAATTTCAAGATATCTTTAACTTGCGATCGCAAACGTTAACGGTCATATCCAAAAATCCCTATTCAAGCCTTTTAACAACATAAGTTAAAACTCTCTCCTTTTCTCTTCGACGAAAACATCCTTTTCTCTTCGACGACAACATTCTTTCTCTTCGACTATACATTTTATCTCTTCGATGAAAACATTTTTTTCGACGAAAACAATCTCTCTCTTCGACAAAACATTCTTTCTCTTCGAAGAAACATTCTTTCTCTTTGGCAAAAATATTATTTTCTCTTTAGACGAAACCATTCTTTCTCTTCGATGAAACATTCTTTCTCTTCAACGAAAACATCCTTTCTCTCCGATGAAAACATTTTTTTCTTTGACGAAAACATTATCTCTCTTCGACAAAAACACTCTTTGTCTTTCGATCACCACCTTTCCTTAATCACTCAACCATGCCTATTCAACCATAGAGATGGCTAATCTACTTCCGCCACTATTTCGCTTACAACTATTCGTAAACAGTTTTTATACCTAGTCATGTGATTGTTCTATGAACATTCACAATGCTCAGGAAGAGCTACATAACTTTTTGAGTATAGTTTATCGTACGCTAACCACCATCCGTCTTGACATTGTCAAGCTCGTCGTCTCTATCTTCGTTTGTTTTCTTTATTATTATTATTATTATTATTATTATTATTATTATTATTATTATTATTATTATTATTATTATTATTATTATTATTATTATTTTCGCATAAGAAACACACCGAAGATACATCACCATTTCTTTCGGGACAATGTCCAAAAGGAAACATCGAAAAGGTTGCGTCTGAAGATAACATCGCCGACAATTCTTTCTTTACCCCTCAAGCGTGAATCGTTAAATTATCTTCGTCAAGGTTTAGGAATGATGGAACACATTCCATAAATCGTTCTCTTCTTTTCTTCTAGTTTTGATTCTAGTCCGTGTTCCATTCCGTGTCGTGACAACTTAACTACTTCATCCAAAGTACTTTAAGTATTTTTAATTAGCGAAATGCAAATTAAAATGTCACTCTTTTCAAAAAACTCATCAATTTCCCTAAACATCCCTCCTGTTGGCGGTCCGACGACCCCCGTATCTATTCTGGCGGCCCCCATATATATTTGGGACTGCCGGCAGCAGCTTGTAACACCATTTATTTTTTAATTTCAATCACTAACACTTCCTACTATTTGTACGGAGTTGACGTCTACTCCACACCCAAACCTTACCCATATCTCTCTATAGATCAAGGGTCCTCCTTATATCCAACACTCAATAAAGCAACCCCCCCGCCCCCCCCCGCTCGCCCTCCCCCCCCCTCCGCATCCCCCCCCCCCCCCCGCCCACCCACCCCCCGAGCATACAAGATTCAAGTAAATTCATAATGAAAATGCGTTATCATTATAAAACACAATCGGAAAAGACTTACCATCCATCATGTACAATTTAAAATCCCTCATTTACAAATTCTTAGTCCTTACATATTGCATACGTCTCTGTCTCAGATTCATAGTGATTTTCTCAACTCCTAAATGTATATTCTTCTTCTAGTAGTGTTTCACTTTTGATAGTCATTTAATTCTAAAAGGTTTCTTTTCACTTTAAATGTTCCTTTTCACTTTACTGTGTCTCCTCAGTCTCTACCGTTTTTCTCACTTCAATACGTTTTCTCTTCTAATAGTCTTGTTACTATTAGAATTCCCTCCCTATATCCCTTTGACAAGCCTTAATTATTTCTATCCAAAAACTATTTATGTAATATACGAAATGCAATTGGCTTACTCCTTAGTTAAAACTTTCAATTTTTAGTAAGTTGAAGAACATAGATGTTATTAAATCTTTAAGTGTTATTGAGTCACCACATTGTTGAGTCTCTCATTATTATTTCACCATGAAAAAACAACCACCTCATTTCACTTCCCACTTTGTTCCTCAACATTATCAACGAACAAAACACCAAACAAACCTTTAAATTCCCAATCACCCACCTTTGTCTCGATAGGATCATATGCACATCAATTTTTAGTGCAAATGATATATCAATCTTTTCTATCAACCTCTCGTCAACACATTCCTTCTTTAGTATCGCTCATCCTTTCCCACTTTTCGGCTCTATGGAATCATTTTCATTCACATCCAAGAGCACATCGTCTCCATCCTCGTCTTATTTTTCTTTTTATTCTTTTGCGGTATATATATATATATATATAGACATATTTTGCCAAGATATTAAGTGTCATTCGTCTACGTTTAAAAGGTCATTCTCATAATATTTTTGTGTCAATCAATAAACAAATCCCATTCTCGTTTCTTAAATGTCGGTCTAATCTTTCTTCGTAAACATACGTCTCGATTCCTTTTATTTCATCATTTAGGTTGTTTTTAAAATAATGATTACTTGTGTCTAGTTTCTACTTTTCTTTCAAAGTGTCATACTTTAGAATAATAAAACCTAGAAGTGCATGTCTAGTTCCCCGCTAATGTTTTTCTATATGTATATGTGCACTTGTTATAACCTACTTTGTTTTTGTTAGCACAACATATCTTGATTCCTTGGATTCCCCAAAAAGGGGGGGTATTCACCGAGGAGGAGCCTTACAAGCGCTCTCTCATTTAAATTCCCATCGAATTGTTGAGTCATTGATGGTAAGTTTATTTGAATCCAGGATCGTTAGAGTTAATTTCAGGAATGATATTATCATGGGGACGCAATAAGCAAGGGGGAGCTAGGAGATATGTGGGTAAATAGCATGGAGTTGGTTAAACCATGTTGATAGAAGACTTCACTAGGTTGATGCAAGCTCACCTTTATAGGAAGATAGGATTGAAGATTGTCAAATACGATGAAGGGCTCATCCATACTCCAAATACTTTACCTCATCCTATGCAAACTCACTTTAGAACCTTATGGGTTTCTCTCTAATACTTTCTACTTATATACTTGAAGTACCTACAATTCTATCATGCCTTCTTCTCATCTATCACGACCTCTCCTAAATTATCAAAGAAACACAAAACCACCTCAACCTTATTTCTTATGTTTCTTCTCATTCCTTTAACCTATATACTTGGAGCACCTATCTTTTCCTCATTCCTTTAACATATACACTCAAAGCACCTACCTCATTCTCATTCCTCCAACCTATATACCAGGAGCACTTACTTTCTTCTTATGTATTCCTCTCATTTCTTATAACCTCCTCTCAACTATCCAAGAAACACAAAATAACCTTCAACCTTTATTTCTCATGTCTTTTTCCTCATACCTTCAATCTATATTACCGGGAGACACACCACTTCCTTTGCTTATTCTTTTCACACAACATATACTAGGAGACATACTTTTCTAATTCCTCAACATTTACCTTACACACTTACCTTCTTCTCATACCTCCAACCTATATGCTCCAACCATAATCCACATTATATCTTTTTGCTTCGACAAAAGGGGGAGAAAAGAATGTAGACGAGTAACTTTTAAACTTTACTATGTGCTATAGTTTACATATTTTGTCATCATCAAAAAGGGGAGATTGTTAGTGCAAATATTATGATATTTAATCTATATGATCTCTTTATGTTTTGGTGATGAAAAACATGTGACTTGTAATGCGTAACGTAAAGTGCGCAAGTTACTCGTAATCACAAATCATCAATGCATACATGCATCTATATTTCTCGACATCTCAAGTCTACATCAACACCGACATTTGTTTGGAAGTTACTTGTTTACACAAATCATCAATGCATACATGCATCAACATCTCTCGACGTCTCAAGTATGCATCAAGACGGACATTGGTTTACACCCAACGTAAATCACATAAGGTATGTACAAACAAGCATTAAACTTGTAGGATGATCAAAGAAATAAGTTTTTGTCTTAAACTTTACATTTTTATAAATGTAACAAAATAATTTTTTCAAAAATTAATTAGACAAATTATTTTTTTAATTATAAAGAAATGTTTTATGTGGTAATTATTTCAAAATTCAAAATCTGGTTCTTTTCCCCCCAAAACATGTTAAACTTTCACCAGACAAGTTTGTCACCACAAAAAGACAAAAACATGAGCGTCTGTCAGGGCGGTCCCTTAAAGAGGCTGGCGGCCCCTCTAAATAGCCGGCGGCCCCCTAATATATCTAGGACCGTCGTTTTTTGACAAGCTATTTTTCAGCTCCTATAAATAGTAGGTCACCTCCAACTATTTTCACAACCCTTTTGCACGATTTTCTTTTAGTTCTTTCTCTCTAGATCTCACTAAATCTCTCTAAATCTTTGATTATTTAACTTGGTTAATCTTGTTTAAATGTGATCAAATCTTCTATCCTTTCCTCCTTTCCTCAAGTGCAAGAGAAGAACTTCGGTCATCTTCAAGATCTGAAGTTATGTAGTCTAGTTAGTCCATTTATAACATTTGTTACATATAGATCGAGTCCATGTCTTCCAATCTTTAGTAGTGTATAGATCCAAATGATGTATATATTTAGATGGGTTGATTATGGGTTGGTTAGTATTTTAGGCCTTAAAATACATTAGTGAAGTGGTAGATTGGTTCTAGCAAAGAAGAACTCGACATGTAGCTTAGTGTCGAAAAATAATGTATGCGACGCGGTTTATGTGTTCAGGCCATAAAACACAAGGTTTGTTATGTTGAGCCATAAAACTTAACGGGTTTGGTTGTACCCGAAGAAGAACTCGACTATTCAGCTTAGGTAGAAATATTAATAAGCATTGGTATAAGGTTTTCTCCGCCGAAAGGGAGCTTGTTGATTAGTGAAGTAACTCTCGAGTTAGATACTCGGGGAGTGGAGTAGGGCGAAGAGGATCTTTGTGACCAAACCATTATAAATCACCGTGTCAGTTTGCATTTTCTTTTACCTTTCGCTTTACTTATTTAAATACACTTACCGGCTTTAACTTTGATACTTGCATTGTGATTATATGTTGTCGTGAATGGTTGTGTATATATTTATAGTTAAGGTTGTGTACCATTTTGTAGTTTATATTGTGGTTGAGTTTGAATTATTAAGATATATGCTAGTTGTTGTAAAACCTATTATCGACACTTTCTCATATTACGTCTAACTTGATTGGCGATTAGATACTAAAGATTTAAAGTTTTTTAAATGGAAACGTATTCACCCTCCCCCCCTCTATGGTTTCCACATATGTTTTTGTTCATTTGAGTTATTGAAATTAAAGATGTGATTTGATGTAGTTGTGATGATGTATTGAGGAGGATAGGATTAGGTAAGACGAGGGTTTGTTGTTGGCTGATGATTGAGATGTGCTTAGGATATAGTTGGATTTGGTTGTGTTGTGTTAATATGTTCTCGATGTCGGTTTTTGTTATAGATATGTTCTTCTCTATTCTTGTCTTTTCTGTTCTTTTCATTGTCTGGTTTGACTCGGTTGAGTCAACCTGGTCAACTTGGTAAATACCGAGTTGACTCGGTTTGGGTTTGGGTTGGTTGACTCGGTTTGGTAAATTGGTAAACCGCTGTCTATTTTAAAATACCAAGCCGCTGCGAATTAAGCAAACCGCTGGCAAACTTTTAAAGCACTAAACCGCTGTTAAATGTTTTACTAAACTGATGTCTATTTTCAAATCACACCAAACCGCTATTGACTGGTCAAACGGGCAGAGGTTCGTTTAGATAAACCATGAAAAAGTACAAACCGCTGCGAACCTGTAATAAACCGCCACGAACCAAAGCTCAACCGCTTTGGGGGGGGCCCCTTTGTTTTAGTATAGCTTAGCACAAAAGCTGGCTTAAGAAAAGTCAAACCGCTGCCAACAAAATACTAAACCGCCGCAAAAAGAAGTCAAACCGTAGTGACCAAATGTCACTATCAACAGTGAGAACCACTACACAAACCGCTGCTCGTACTTGTGTTTGTTTTCTTTCTTTATTTCGACTAGACAACAAAACAGTGTGAACTGCCTTATCTTCATTTGCTAAGATACAACTAACAAACAAAAAATAAGGTACTTAAAGCACCAAACCACCACGAAGAACACCAAATCTGTTTTGATTTTTGGAAAGATTTAGATGAAAGAAGGACCCAAAAACTCATCAAAAACAAGATAGAAAATGTTATAATACAGATTTACTCAACCAAACAAAATGAACCCGTGGCTTTTACTACAAAAAAATCTACGAAAATAAGCTTAAAATAAGCTGATAAACATGAACACAACAACACGAATAAAAGTGACAGATTTGAGATACCAACCGGACCATAAAACGTAACCCGACCCAAGAATGAAACCAAGGCTCTTGATACCAATTGACAGTTTTAAAGAATCATAGATCCGGTGGTCGGGGAGACTCAAACCATGTAATAGTCGGTTAGAGGAGAGTAGAAGAGGAGAAAACAAATGTATGCATTATGAAGTGAAATATGAAATGTTACAAGAATCTCAACCCCTTCATGGAAGCCTTGGAGGGGTATATATAGCCCATACGCTTCACAACTATACAATAATGTCTATTCTAGTCCCTGCATATGAAACTATATTAAACTATGGTAATTCCGTAATGTCGTCACATAAAATGAAATCCTAACATATACGTAGATGGCGGGTCAGCTTCAGAAATACTATATGAACATTGTTTCAATAGGCTCCGTCTGAAACTAAAAACCAAATGGTTCTGGCCACCGCACCCCTCATTGGTTTCAACGGAGAAATCATATGGCCAATGGGACAAATATCGCTACCAGTGAAAATAGGGGATGCAGAACATTCAGCGTCTACATGGATGGATTTTCTTATGGTAAGATCACCATCTTCATACAATGGGATCATAGGGAGGCTAGGAGTCAAGAAAATTCAGGCAGTCCCGTCAACCGCTCATGGAATGTTAAAATTCCTAGTACCAGGCGGAATACTCACACTACAAAGTAGTAAGATTGTCCCACTCGAATGCACGATGGTCTCAGGACCGAAAGCACAGCCTTCCGCCATCACTCGAGCTGCGAAGGAAAGAATCAAAGTAGCAATTCATCTGGAATACCCAGAGCAAACAATAGCAATAGGTTCCACTCTAACGGAAGAAGGCCGAAAGGAGTTGTGCGACTTACTTAGGCGTAACCTGGATATTCGCTTGGAAACCAGCGGACATGACTGGTGTTCCGCAGCATATAGCGGAGCATCGGCTGAACGTTCGGGAAGGATGTCCTCCAGTCAGACAAAAGAAAAGAAGCCAAGCACCAAATAGAAACAAGGTAATACACGAGGAAGTAGAAAAACGAAACTTGCTAGTGTCGCATCATGAAGGAAGTCATTAACCACTCTGGTCTACAATCCATGGTAATAGGTAAAAAAGCACGATAACAGCTGGAGGATGTGTGTGGACTTCAAAGACCTAAATAAGACATGTCCTAAAGATGGGTATTCGCTCCTAGAAATAGATTGGAAGGTAGAATCCCTTTGCGGATATCCCTTTAAATGTTTCTTGGATGCATACAAAGGATATTTTTTTTTTTTTTTTTTTTTTTTTTTTTTACCACAAATAGAAAATGGACACAAGGAGGATGAAGAGAAAACAACATTCATCACTAAGCTAGGAATATTACTGCTATCCAAAAAATGCTGTTGGGTTGAAGATTGCTAGGCACCAACCAACGCTGGTAATAAAGCTTCCAAAAACAAATTGGCAGGAACTTGGAGGTGTACGTAGATGATCTGGTAATCAAAAGCCGCACGAAACAAGAAATAATAAGGGACATCGAAGAGACATTCAAAACTCTAAGGGAAATAAACATGAAGCTAAATCCTAAGAAATGCACCTTAGAATAAATAAAATAGCATATTCTAGGTTAAAAAGGTAAACAACGAATGGGAATAAAAGTTTGTCATGATTAAGGTTAGAAAGAGTCTAGACTTACCATACAAAATGTTCTAAAAGAGTGCAGGGGCTGAATGGAAAATTAGCAAGTCTTAACAAGTTCTTGACCAAGTCAGCAGAAAGGTCACTACCATTCTTTAAAACCTTAAAGAAATACACAAAGAAGGGCGACTTTCAATGGACTACGGAATTGGAAGCCGCGTTCAAGCAAATGAAAAAGTTAATAGTAGAGCTACCCATACTAACCACACCTATGGAAAAGGAGGAACTTATTGTTTACCTTGCGGCAGCCAGAGAAGCCGTGAGCGCAGTTCTGATGACCAAAAGGGAGGCGAAGCAAATGCCAATCTATTTCGTTAGCCGCGCCTTACAAGGTCTATAAATAAATTACACACCAATGGAGAAGTTAGCACTGGCTTTAGTACATGCCAACAAACGGCTAAAGAGGTACTTCCAAGCACATCCAATTATTGTCATCACAGACTAGCCAAACAAGCAGGTGTTATCAAAACCAGAATTTGCAGGAAGGTTACAGAAATGGAGCATAGAGCTAGAGGAGTATGACATACAATACAAGCTAAGAATATCAGTCAAAGGGAAAATCTTGACAGACTTCATAGTAGAGCGACCAGAAGATGATTCTCTCGCCGCACCCATGGAAGTTGAGGAAGAGCTTTCGGATCCATGGATACTGTTCACATACGGATCATCCTGTATAGATGGTTCTGGAGCTGGGCTAATACTAACAAGCCCTGATAGAACAGAGTTTACTTATGCTCTAAGGTTTGAGTTTGATGCAACCAACAATGAAGCTAAGTATGAAGCTCTAATAGCCGGTCTCAGGATCGCAGAACAAATGGGGATAAAAAAACTTCAAACACATATAGATTCCCGTCTAGTGGATAACCAAGTCAATGGGTACTACATAGCCAAGGAACCAGGTATGATTTAATACTTAGGGAAGGTAAAAACGCTTGCAAACAGTTTCAAGAAGTTCTCAATTAAGCAAGTGCCCAGAAGTAAAAACAAGAAGGCTGACGCACTAAGTAAGATTGCGTCCACCAGCTTTGCCCACCTAACAAAGCAAGTTCAGGTGGAAGTACTTAAAGAAAAATCCATAAATGAAGTAAAAGTGTTAACATTTGTGGAGGAAGAAGGAAATACTTAGATGACCCCAATTTATGAATACCTCATAGAAGAAATACTCCCCGCGGAAAGGAAGAAGGCAAGGGCGGTACAGATCAAATCAAGACGATACACCGTAATCAATAGAGTTCTATATAAGAAATCTTTTCTTGAGCCATGGCTACGATGTGTCGGACCGCTACACGCAAACTATGTTATGAGAGAAATCCATGAAGGATCCCGCAGCATGCACGCTGGGCCAAGGTCCGTGGTAGCCAAGGCTATACGAACAGGGTGCTACTAGCCAACCATGCATAAAGACGTAAGGAAAGGGATATAGGAATGCCAAGACTGCCAAATTCATCGTCCCGTGTCAAGGAACCCACAACAGAAGTTAACTCCCATCATGTCTCCATGCCCATTCTATAAATGGGGAATTGACATAGCTGAACCTTTCCCTCAAAAATTTAATAGTAGCAATGGACTATTTCACAAAATGGATTGAGGCAAAACCTGTGACAACCATAACAGGCAACCAAATCAAAAAGTTTGTATGGGATAACATAGTTTGCATGTTTGGCCTACCAGGGGAGATAATATCTGACAATGGAAAGCAATTTAGAGATAACCCATTCAAGGATTGGTGTGAAAAAATGAATATCCACCAGCACTTCGCCTCAGTTAAGCATCCACAAATCAACGGCTTGGTGGAAAGAGCAAACAGAAGCTTAGGAGAAGGAATAAAGGCAAGATTGGATAAAGGAAGCAAGGATTGGATGGAGGAAGTCTCGTACGTCCTATGGGAGCATTATACCATGATCAAGTCAAGTAATGAGGACACTCCATTCTCACTAACATACGGAACGGAAGCAGTGATTCCAGCTAAAATTGGCATGCCCACCCTTCGGACCACAAAGATACACATGGTACAAAATGATGAAGCTTTAAAACTCAACCTGGATCTCTTAGAAGAAAAAAGAGAACAAGCAGCAATCTGAGAGGCAAGAAGCAAGGCAAAAATAGAAAAATACTATAACTCCAAAGTCCGTAACACAAGCTTTAAACCAGAAGACCTTGTGTACCAGAACAATGATGCCAGCCATACAGAGGATGGAGGAAAGCTAAGCCCTAAATAGGAAGGACCATACGAAGTGACAGAAGCACTAGGCAAAGGAGCATACAGATCAGGACAGCAAGGATAGCTTCTTCGGAACTTTGGAACGTCCTCATACCCACTTAATATGTATTAGTTACATGAAATGTAAGCACCCTACCTAAGCGAATTTCGCAGCGGAGGGGGTAGTACTTGATTTTTTTCTCTTTTACATGTCTTTTATGATTTTAATGAATAAAATGTGAAGCCTAGCTACCTTTACAAGCTTATATAAAACCTTTACTTTATTTTTCCTTTACAAAGTATTTACATGTTAAATGTTGGTTTTAGAAGCACAAACAAAAGGGTTAACGGCCCCATAAAAGATGATCATCCTAACAATTAACTCATGTACGTATAAGGTCTTGCAAGCCCGGTACTAGGAGAATAACCCACAAATATTCAACTAAGACTATCACCGTAAATGTATAACCACGGTATTAAAAGATAGCAACACAAAAATTGTAATAGAACATAAATTGTTAAGTGTTACAATAAATCAACTGGCATGCAAAAAACATCACAAAAATTGTCTAAGTACAGATAGCCGCATCTAAAAGGTCACACACGACCGTGGTAGAAAAGATAGAATCTAATTGTGCAAGTAGGAAGCACCGCAGCGATGGCAGGCTCAGCTGGTCGTAGGGTGCTCCGGTGAAGTCTCCAAAGTCTCTTATTTAAATATGATCTTAGGGGAATGAGAAGTTTTCAGGTTGAGGTTCCGCGTTTAACAACTTGTAATCAACCACTGATATAGGCGGAATAGAGCTAACATTTGCAATGGTGATGGAAATGGACAAAGCAGTAGTGGTGGCAGTGGTTGCTGGTACTCCTGAGGTACTAGCCTCACTAACTAAGTTCTCAGAAGATAAAGGGTCTACTAGTGGACCCATTGCTTCAGAAATGGATAAAGGATGAGACAAAGCACCTTATTTAACCTTTTGAACACGGTCATGGACCACGTTTAAGGAGTCAGACAAAGAAGTCTCTCCAATGACGGCATTGTCCTCCTTCCGGTGAATAGGCAGTAGAAGTTGCTCGTACGCAGGCTGTAACCGGCTGACCTCCGAAGTTTTAGCAGAAGGACCATCCAAACGAAGAGAATCCATGATACAAGCAATGCTGGCATCCTTCTACGAATCTAACTAAGAAAGGAAGTTGAATTCCAGATCACGAAGAGCAAGGACAGCAGAAACATACCTCTCCTTCATGAAAGGATCATAGGCAGCAACCTCAGCAAGGCCCCTTCCAGCCTTTCCATGATCAATGCTCGCTACTAGCCCATTCTGCATGCCTTTATCAATAGCAAGACCAATAGCCGTCCCCAAGGCAGAAACATACTTCGGAGATTGAAGACATTTCATAACAGCAAGTCTAATGCCACTGATAATGATCCATTTACCAGTCGGCTATGGTGGTCAGGAAGCGAGGATAAAACTCCTCATCCAAGTGAATAGCCATACCCATAAGTTTGAAGTCAAGCTCCGCTACACGATCACTAAGTATCTTGACTTGTTCATCCTGGACCGCTTCATACTGTTCTTTAAAAGGTTCATAGCCAGACACTTGGTCATGGAGTCCAGAGCATGTAGTTTCCAGCACAGATACCTGATCAGTCAGACTGTCCTTCTGAGACTCAAGAGAAGCAGCTTTAATACTCAATTCATCACAAGATAGTTGCAAGCTGGATAAATCATGATTAAGCTTGGCAACTTGGGTGTTCACAGACGCAAGCTCAGTATCTTTAGACGCGGCCGCGGACTCAAGCGTTGCGACCTGCCCCTCTAGAGTACTCTTCTCACCTTCAAGAGCTGTGTTCCTCTCTTTCAAACTGTTCAACTTACTAACTCGAGCGGCTTTCGCAGCCTCAACAGCAGAAACTTGGCTACGAAGATGAATTGCCACCGCGGCCTCAACTTCCTTCAAGGACAACTGGGCTTTTAAACTTGCAATCTCAGTGTCTTTATCCTTTAACAAATCAGTCTGCCTGGCACATTTCCTTTCAAACTTCTTCCTCTCCCTAAGATTGTGTTCAAACCGTAACCTAACTTCAGTACTAAGACACGTCTGGCGTGCCGCCCCAACATTAAACTCAGCAAATAGTTGATCATAATCCATACCGCGAAGTTAGGAAAAGAACCCGGGAGGGGCAAGCTGATCAACCATGCTGCGACATACATCAGGATCATCATAAGAGGAATCATTAATCATGTTCCATTTAGGAATGTATATCTGCTGAAGAGTCTCGAAGTCCATTTCTTTAGAAATATAAAAAGTGTCAGCTGATATCTCTGTACCGTGAGGGTCAGAAGGACCAGTAGTATTCGGTCCGGTCGCACTTGGAGAAGCAGAATCCGCAAAAAGGCTCTGGATAGTCGGCCCAATACCTGCCTCAGGAACATATGAGGTGCTAGCAACAGCTGTGGTAGCAACAGGTGCAGTCATTACCAGAGGTGGCGGAATGGGAGACCTGACAATAGAAGTGACCTCAACATCTGCAGCATTTGTACTAGAATGATGAGAAGAGTCTGAGGAAATTACAAACCTCTCAGCTGGGTGATGAGTACACAAATTGGGTCCAAAAACAGAATCAGTGTGCCCACCGCCCTTACGCTCCGGTGTAAGGGTCACGGAAGAAGTAACAAAAGGCATAGTTGCCGCTGCCGTAACACTAATTTCCACGGCCAAAGTGCTACGATCAAGTAAATCTTGAAGCATGGCCAGGGACTTCCCAGCAGTACTAGCACCGGCATCACCAGAGGTGTCATAGTCTTCCTTTAATTTTTTGGAAGTGATGTGTTTCAAAAAGCTTTAAATTTATAAGACTGAAAATACCGATTTATTATATGGAAATACACGGGTAAAAGTATAACCCACATATGTAGTATAATCTTTTTTAGGTAAGACTAGGTCATCCACAGGGATTTGCGTAGTGTCGAATAATCAGCTAAAAAATAAACTTTAACAGATTTAAAATAAACTAAACTGAATTCAATAATGATAAGTATGACTACTCGGATAATTTCATATAATTCATAAGCAATGGTAATAGTTACGATCTCAAACTTAGGACTTGAATTTATAAAAAGTGTTTTCTCGTCAGAAAATGTTTTCACAAATTCACTTGTTTAACTTAAGACTTATGTTCAGCTAACTCGATCATATGTGTCACTCAAATAATCCAGTTACTATTATATCAAATCTTTTTTTGTTTATCAAATAACGTTAGTGGATTTCTCGTCACAGACGATAAAGATCAAAGATAAATTTTTAAAACTATATAGTTCACAACAGGTCTTTCGACCTATACCGGTGTGAGTATATAATCAAAGTTGATAATATTAGACACGATAGGATTTTAACGTAAGCTTAAGATTAACAAGATCGTAATTATACCAAACGCTTATTCATTATATTATTTTCACCGAGTAGTCATGAGAGATTTAGCGATCATGGGTATTGAAGTGCATAACACAATTAAAGGTATAATAACAAGAACATAATTGCGTTCGGGTAAGAATATGGATCAAACTCTACCCACAACAAGTATGGAATCGTAGTACAACCTTTATTTTACTAAAACTATGATGATGTTCTTCTTCCTTCTTCGTGGTTTGATCTCCAATCTTCAAAACATTATGGTGTTTATGAAGGGAGGATTGGAATGAAGTGAGGAATAGATGATTGAGTATTTGATGTTAGAATGGAATGATTTTGCCTTGAAATTCGTCCACTATTTATAGGCTGAGTTTGGGGTCAAGTGCGGTGCACTTGGATATTTATGCGGCGCACTTTGGCTAAGTCGGTAGGAATTTCATAAATTGGTACGGCGCACTCGGGAAAATGTGCGGCGTACTTGGTGATTAAATGTAGTCTTCATTAAATAGTCTTTAATTCTTGGATTCGTTAAGAAGTGCGGCGCACAAAGGAAATATGCGGCGTACGTTGGGTCTTTTTCAGCCTTGGTCCTTTCTTTTTTCTCTATCTTGCTTTCCAATGAATGTAAACACTTGAACTTTATTCCTTTTGAGCTCGGGATGACTTCAAGTGAACCTGCACATAATTCATGCTATTAAGTATCGAAAGTTCACAAGAAATGATAAAATATATATAAATAACACCAAAAAAACATGTATAACTAAGGCGTTATCAAATCCCTCCACACTTAGCTGTTGCTTGCCCTCAAGCAATTAAAAGCGAGAAAAATAAGATCATTTATCGTGACGTGGAGAAAAATTGGATTTTAACACGTGTTTACTGGTTTAGATAACTTTTTAGGCGTAGACACATAACAAAGCACCTCACAAAGGAATGTGTTTGATTTTTAATGTCACACCCCGCCAAGGCGGAAACACGAGGCGTAACATCGTGGATATCATCACAACACAATGGTGTCAACAATAGAGAATCACTAAATGCATAACTAAATATAAAAGACACAATGTGTCATGACAATACCAAAAAACAAAAAGAAACGTACGGGCATCTTGCATTATGACAAAGGTCTCATCAATACAAAGACATAAATGACTTAAGAAAATAAATCAAATAGCATTAAATAAGATGATCATTGCAACAACACGAACCAAAACTTTAGGATGGCGAACTCCCAAATGGCATTACCTATCGGTATTCTAACCACTTCTTTTAGCCTTAACATCCTCATGATACTCACCTAAAAATGATGCTTTAAAACCTCAACACAATGGTTGGTGAGAGTCATAGGTTTAAGACACATAAAAAAATATTTCAATCAATTGTTGCGATTACTAAAACAATCCATAACAACACACGTGTCCCGCAGTCCACGTACAAACCAATCCACCATAGTGTCCCGCAGTCCACGGTACTATCGTTCTCACAATAATCACAATAGGTCTGGGTAGCTCAATACCCTTCGATCGGAAACACAAAAGTTAGTAGGTAATATATTTAACCCTTAGTTGGTTTTATTTGCGTAGTAAACACCACTCTCTAACCGAACTCACATACCTCAAGACGCCTCCTAATTGAACATAAAGCCATGGAGCGTTCACAATAACGGCTCTAATGAAACAAGGCCATGGAGCGTTTAACACTAATGACTCCAATAGACAAAAAGCCATGGAGCGTACCAATAAAACGACTCTAATCGATTCACAAATACCCATGTAGCGTTCAATAACATTAAAACAACATTATCACCAGCATCTAAAATTTTTAAAATCATAGCTCATTTTCACACCAAGAAACATAAGAAAAAGAGGCTACGTATACTGACTGATTCTAAAGCAATTCCCAAAATTCTCGCACAAAAAAAGGCTAAACCAACAAAATAAACACGTGTTACACGCTATCTTAAGCCAAATGCTTAAGCACATGTAACAACTCCATACGAGTGGATGTATAAGGTGTCTATTTACCCTCATGGGTCACCCCGACACCATGCCCAACATTTACCAATTTGTTTACACACTTTTTCAGTGTTCAACAATTTACCCGAAAATGCAGAATTTTAGTGTCACTTTACCATTTTCTAAACCACACCTACTGACCTTTATAAATTTTACCAAAAATCATAGGTTCAATATCACGAGTCTACTAACTCCATGATTTTTCTACTAATTTATTTCTACTCTTAAATGCCTCAAAGAATATCAAACTTCCAACTACCCAGATTCGGATCTGCTCGAACACTAAAACGTTTGGACCTAAAAACCATACTTAGACTCTAAATCAGAAACTCTTGTAAGTTTTCTAATCCTAATTTGAATTTTAAGTGGGGGTTTTACACCTCGTAATATGACCTAAATCTGACCCGAATTTACTGCTTTGACAACTTTTGGTGTAACCAACATTTGAATGACTTCCCGACCTTAAAAACTTTCGAGGCCGGATTTTCTGGAAAGTACATTCAATGAGCTACTGTTTAGAGTCCAGAAACACAAAAAAAAACTATTACCATCATGGAGATATTCGCTCGTGAACACAGCCCTAAATTCTGCTTACCCTAAATCAAGATTTTAACGTGAATTAAACCTAACCGATCATACCCATACGATTACAATTAAACCCTAATCATTATGACATGATTAATATCATTAATTTACAGATTTATAAAAACCCTAATTCCATCATAATAATTATTACATGTTATAAAGATGATTAATTAACCAAAAGAGTGATGATCTATACCTTAAACCTTCAAATCTTGAACAACAAATCACCTAGCTAGCAAAATTATTTTTTTTCCTTCTTGTTCTTCTTTTGTTCGGCCGATTGCTTCCAAAGGGGAGGGATAAAAGTGTTTTAGGGTTCTTTTATTTGATATTTATTAACTAGATAATTCCCTTAATTAGAGTCCTACTAGGATTGGGCTTTATTCTTTTTTTTCTTTTTCTTTTTTTTCCTAAAATTCGTATTTACTATTCATGTATAAAAAAATATTTTTTTTATCTTTTATTAGTTAATTAATTACCTTCAATACCTTAAGTTTTTATAAAAACCTAAGCTAATTTGGTAAACCATTTTGCTTATAAACTACTTTCTAATACTTTCATTTACAAATTCACTTTATATATATTGGAAAGTTACTACACAAATTCATATTCTCAACCACATTATTCTTTCCCATATCAACACTTAATATAAAGACTTAATCCGAAAACCAAAGTATTGATGTAGAAATGCATGCACACGGTTATAATCCATTATCACCACACGTGAACGAATGGAATACTTAACACCAAACTCAAACACACTCAAAATGAGATGCCCATACACCTCAAAATGATATCAAGCACATAAATTAACTTCACTTTAGCCCAATAAAAGTCGCCATTAGCACAACACTTACACACATAAAAATGAACTCTTAGCCATTTCTAAAGGTTTAAACTAACCTGCTCAAATCACGGTTGTCACATTATCCCCTCCTTAAGGAAATCTCGTCCCGAGATTTAACTAGCCGATTCAACAGCACGATCAACAAATAACTGAGGATACTTAGACTTCATATGGTCTTTGCGCTCCCAAGTGAACTCGGGATCTGCTTTAATTCCAATGAACTTTCATAAGCAAAATACTCTAGCTTAAACTCTTAACTTCCACGGTGCATTTATCCTCTACAGGTTCCTCAACAAAACGAAGAGTTTTGTCAACCTTAATCTCGTCCAATGGCACACGTAAAACTTACGTATCCGCAAACCTTCTTTAGGCTTGGACACATCGAAACGTGTGTCATAAGTACAGGACGATTCTTTCAAGAATCTCAATGGCTTCTTCATACTCGTGCTAACTTTCCTTTTTTTTCCAAAGTGAATATACACCTTTTTCCAAAGGCGACACTTTTAGGCATACCCGTCTCCTACCTAAAACTCTAAGTTTGCGGTCCCTATTATTCAAACATAGTCTCTTTTGACGGTCTCTCGACGCTTTGATCAACACCACTTTATCAGTCATTTCTTGAACCAGTTCAGGTCCAATCAAACTACTCTCTCCAATCTCTGCCCATAGAACAGGCGACCTACATTTCCTTCCATACAAAGCTTCAAACGGAGCACACCAAATGCTTGAATGATAGCTACAACCAAAATCAATAAAATGCCATTTATTATATCTTCCAAAGTCTGATCATCATGTTCACTTTGACCTCGACTGAGGTTGCTAAGCAGTACTTATAATCAATCTGTCTCTAACCACTTTTCTGGTAACGTTGCCAAAACCCGAGGCTATATTCAAATCCATTCATCAATCTGAGTTGCTAATCACCAGACTTCCATTCCATTACAATTATCTCATCAATATAAATCTTTCAACTCACATCTCTTGAATCTCTTGTATTGCTACAGAAATGAGCTACTTGGTCAGTTTATCGACCATCACACAAATCACATCATACTCACTACTTTGATTCATTGGAAAATTTAGTGATAAAAAATCCATGGTAATTCTTTCTCATTTTCACTCAAAGGATATCAGGTTGTTGCGCAAGCCAATAGTCTTTGACATTGCGCCTTCACATCTTTAAACAAGTCTGAATTTTAGAAACTACACCCACCTCACTAACATAGATAGCTATATCCTTCTTTATTCTTGGGTCACCAATACATGTCTCCAAGGTTATATTACTTCTTATTTGCTCCCGGATGTACCAAGTACCTTGATGCATGGGTTTCATACCTTGATGCATGGGTTTCGTCCATTACACTTCCTACCAATGGAACCTAAATACGATCTATAAAATACAAACTCTCGTCTTCTTTCCTTTTCATCTATTGATCTAAACCATGTAGTATTTCTGTGAGTACGTTCTCTTACTTGAAGCCTAATTTGGTGAATTTGTCAGTAATCATGCCTCTTACTCCATATGAATGGTCATAACCATCTCGCTCGAAACCGTCTAGGTTTCACTACGTTCCTTCCTACTTAACGCATCAGCCACACAAGTGCCTTACATGGATGGTAGCGTATTTCGTACTCATAATCAGTATACAAATTTATCCATAAAGTACTAAACCATCCATCTGCCCTCTTTTTCATTTGTTGGTCCTGGTCCACAGCATTTCTGTTTGGGTGTTCTATACTTTGGATGGTTCTCACTTCGAAGTAGCAATATCTTATAATTTAACACATTGACTGGATAGTCATGGACATTGAATCTTAATCGTATTTGTTTCACTCTACTACTTTCTACTCAATGCATCAACCACTACATTCGATTTATCAAAGCGTCACACAAATCATTCTTCAAAGTCTGGAAAGCCTCTCCTTGTTCTACGCCCCACTTATACTTCTGATTCCTCTCAGTTAGGGAAGTAATGGGTTTAAAAATCTTAGAAAAATTTGCGATGAAACGTATGGGTGGTTACTTGCCATTCCTAAGAATAATCATATTCTCGGATGGTGTGTCGTAGGTACTTCCAATACTTCACTGCTTCAATCTTTGTAAACTTAGCATACAACTTTCTCCTTCCTCGTAATTCCAAGCACTACTTCAAATGAACTCTCATGCTCTCTTCATTAACAAACAAACACTGGTGCTATCATGAAAAAATGACTGGTCGTTAATGAAAACCCTTGTCTTGCGAACTCCGAAGTTGTTCAGACAATTCTTGCATTTCTAAGAGTGCTAGACGATATGGAGACTTTCGAAACTGACGCTCGACTCCATGAAACCCAAATCTATGTGAACCTCAAACTGCTCATTGTGGTGGGTAATCCACGACAATTCTTATAGGAACTCATCAACTAAAATCACCTACACAAACGAAATATCACCACACTTTTTCGGTTCATCTACCTTCGCGTTCATTAAAGCTTTAGCGGCTCCTAAAGTATGTTCCCTTTAAACCCTAAGTTTCCTACTACCTTCCAAAGGTATTTCAACCACCTTCTCATGACATACAATCACAAACTTCCTCTTGGACAACCAGTCTATAACCACAATCACATCAAACCTTCCACGATTTAATGATATCAACGAACTCTAAGGGTTACAACAATCGAATAGGATAACAAACGAATATCGAGTCAAAGGCTAGAATGCATATAGGAGATTCCACATATGCAAGTAGACGTGGATAAAATGACAAGAGAATCCTTTGAAAGAAATGATACGTATATGCACCGAGTTTTTGAAAGCAACGAAAGAAAACAACAAGCGACAACGACAATGAAACACATAAAAAAATTCAATACTAAAATGGAAATTATTATTATCCAAGTATCGACTTTACTCGAAAGACCAAAATTAAAGTAATGTTTTTATAAAATCGATTTAATAAGAAAAAAGTCACTTTAAGTATATAAAAAATTATTTAATAATAATCAAAATTGTCTTAACTGTAATCTTGAAAATTCATTCTGAGTGTCATAAAAAAATTAGAGATGGTTTTTCTAATGGTGTTATCGTACCTTACACTATATGAATCACTTTAAACAAATTTATTATAATAAAATTAATTTATTTAACCAGCTCAACAATTTGCAGATCCTATTTGTTATAGAACTATTTAACATTTCTATTTACAAGAGTCATCTTTCTAACATCGTTTTTCTCAAACACTAACACATACTTCAAAATGACTTTTATAATTAGACATCAATTATGAAATATCTTACTCAAACAAAAGACACCATAATACCAAAAGAGATCGTAAAACACCGTACAGACCCTAACACAATTATATTTATGAAAACGAAAGAAAATATCAGGAACCATATACTCAAAATAAAATCAAATGAACTCATACAAGAAAACTCATGCAAGACTTTACGTACCCAAAAGAAAACGTAAGGTCTTATCTAAAATAACAATAAATAGAGCAAACCTAAAAGCATCAATACTAACACGTCGCCAACGGGTTAGAAAAATCAAAGGATATACACCCAAGGGAAGTAATGATCAATACTTAATATGTTGGAAACAAATAGTGCTTAAAAATAACGTATTGATACTCATACGAGTAATCAATGCAAAGACGAGAACTAACAAAACGCGCTTATATCTGAAAGAGCAGATTCCGAACAACCAAATATTACATCGAGATCATTGATAGACAAGTTGGGTATCTTACTAACAAAGTACGATGAAGGGATGCTAAGTTAGACTAGGTAATCCAGACAAACAACCATGCAACGAGCAACCTCTATAAAAGCAATACTAGGTATCCGTAATTACTAGATAGAAGAGAAACTTACTATCTATACAACTCAACATATCCTCCAATTAGGGTAAGAGAATAATTCTCTACCCATACCACCATCTTTATCATGAATACACATATCAATAAAAAACATATTACACTACCACCTTACAACCAAACACAAATAAATGCAATCATGGTCACAAGTCTACATGTGTGATGCCTTTATAATTATGTTGGCCACCATAATTATAAGTGCCTCCTTTCACACGTGTACTTACTTCCAAGATTACCCATTTCAAACATAATTCACATATAAGCACATATACCACATTGCACATCTTAAACCACTCCAACTTAACACATAAAAGATGCTTCATCAAATAACTACTTACTTATATCAAATTGAAATCAAAATGACATAAAGGAACGAAAGTCTTGCAACGACTTCCAAAATACGAAATATCCGAAAGAAATAATCAATAACAACATGACGAGGTAAAGGACGGGATAAACTTATGCTGGGCCTCGCTTGGGTTTGACTTTGCCTCCGCAAGAATCACCCGACTCTGCGGGTCCAGCCCTATTATACGCATCCGACAAACGATCAACTATCCTATCTCCTTCGGTTCCACAAGAAGCTCATTATAACGCTTAAGTCCAGTTGGGAAAACGGTTCCCCAACGAGACTTCTTACGGGTGGGGGAAAAACATAGCTAAAATACTAAGAAAGTAATACATATCATATCAGATAATAGAAGGCAAAATAACTAAAATGACAACTTAGCAAAATACGAGATATATAAGCTATGCAAAAATAGAGGGAAAGCATAGCAGTTATAGCATTAAACACTTAAGCCCTAAATGCATCTACATGAAGGACCCCTAGGTTATAGTCTAGGCTCAACCACCTACTTCTCTATAACCAAAGGCTCTGATACCAATCTGTCACACCCCGCCAAGGCGGAAACACGAGGCGTAACGAGAATGAATATCATCACAACACAATGGTGTCTATATAGAGAAACTAATATGCATGAAATAAACAAAACATAGACACAAAGTGTCATGAAAATACCCAAAACAAATCGATTAATTCAAAGGCGTCTTATATTGAAGAAAAGGAGGTTCTCGCCAATATAAAGACATTCAACACCTAAGCAATTCAACAACCCAAACATTTAATCATCCAAACAATGCAAAACATAAATTAAGGGAGAAACTCCGCAATGCAACCTAAGGTCTCTCTCTAGCCACTTCTCTTAGTCTTAACATCCTCATGATGCTCACCTGAAAATGATGCTTAAAACGTCAACATAAAGTTGGTGAGAGTCATAGGTTTAAGACACACATAACAATCCTTTAAAACCAATTACTGTGATAAATAAAACATAGCATAGCAGGACATTAAACGAACTATCATACAAGCTAACATGCAAACACACCAAACCATGTTGAGACGGTCACGCTCAACATCACAAACAAGGGAACGGAACGTGTCCCACGATCCACAACAATGAGACGATCACGCTCACTATCAACAATCCACAACAATGAGACGGTCACGCTCACTACTAACAATCCACCAATGCCTTGAGACGGTCACGCTCAAGCACAACAATCCATATCACATTAGCAAGTAGCACATAACATACAATAGTCTCGTATAGCCCATGCCTCATTTAAAACACATTATCACAGTAACTAAAACATTTAATACTCATAGCATCATTTTCACCCCAAGAAAACATAAGAAAAAGGGGCTATGAAACTCACCTGATGCTTTGCAGCTTCCACAAACACTAGCACAAATCTAAACAATCAAAACAAACATGTGTTACATGTGACCAAGCCAATTTCTTATGCCCTTGTAACAATCATATGATGGATGTCTAAGGTGTTTAATTACCCTCATGGGTCACCACGACACAATGCCCAACCTTAACCAACATGTTTACATACTTTTCCAAAGTCTTACAATTTACCCGAAAACGCAGAATTTTAACCTCACTTTACCATTTTCTAAACCATACCTACTGAGCTTTATAAATTTTACCAAAAATCACAGGTTCAATACCATGAGTCTACTAACTCCATGATTTTTCCACTAATTTATTTCCACTCTTAAGTGCCCCAAATAAAATCAAACTTTCAACTACTCAGTTTCGGATCTGATCGCACACTAAAAAGTTTGGACCTAAAAACCATACTTAGACTCCAAATCAGAAGCTCTTCTTTGGAGGATTATTAATAGACACATAGAACTAAACTACTATATAAGGGCTAAGCAAAATTCGAATTTTATGTGGGGGTTTTACACCTCGTAATCTGACCTAAATCTGACCCGAATTTACTGCTTTGACAACTTTTCTCGTAACCAACATTTGAATGACTTCCCGACCTTAAAAACCTTCGAGGCATGTTCTGGAAACTAGACTCTCTGTGCTACGTTATAAACACTGGAAACTTGACAAAATCTATTACCATCATTGAGGAAATCAGCCTAACCAACACATCCCCTAAATATGCCCCAATCTAAATCAAATTCTAACGCGAATTAAGTCTAACCAATTACACCCATAAGCTTCTAATTAAACCCTAATCATTATAACATGATTATTATATCATTAATTACAGATTTAATGAAACCCTAATTATCCACCATATTAATTATTACATGATTAAAGATTAATAATTAACAAAGATTAAGTAAAACTTACCTTAGAACTTGTTTTCTTCACAAAAGCAAAAACCCTAATTTTTTTCTCATCTTTTCTTCTTTGTTCGACGGTTATACAAGGGGGAGGGTTATGAGATTTTATTTTATATTTATAGGCCCCCAACTAATTATAGATAAAGTCAAATTAGTATTTGTTTCCTTTTAAAATTCTTTTTTTCTTCTTTTGCCACTAAATTCGTTTTTTAACATTCATGTATAAAAAAAAATATTATTTTTTATTTATTTACTAATAACTTAATTATTTCTTTACCTAAGTTTTTTAAAAAATCTAAAAGCTCTTTAGAGCAATACCTTTTTGCATAAAAAGCAATTGACTACAACTTTAAAAATAATTAACTTTTCAATGTTAAACCTAACATTCCAAAAATAGAAATTTTATTTCTTCCTTATTCTAACTACTAAAACCTAATCTCATCCTAATAATACTAATCACCTCAAAAACGTATACGTATAATTACTTACCAATTAACGCGAAACGTCTTCAATCATCAAAATCATTTCCTTGTCACCAAAAGTGAACGAAATGAATTCCACAAAATCCAACACAAATCCAATCCCAATGAGACGATCACACTCAATGGAATGATTATCCAATCTCACAAATCCCACAAAAACACATATAAACACGTATAAACACATATAACACATAACCCATACAATAGAACAGATAATAGGCAATACTACGGTTTGACCAACCTCTCCAAGCCACGTTTGTCCATATCATCAAACCTATATTAAACTCTATCATTTTTCGTTCTTTGCAAAATTTTAAAGTTAAGCAAACGCTAAGTCTAGAAAGCTAAGGGGAAAGCTAGAGTGCATAACTCGGTCAAGTCAAAAGCTACCTAATTTCTACGGGCCTACTTATTTATATATTTTTATCATTTTTATTTGTATTTATTAATTTATTATTTTTTTAAGTTACAAATAGAACAATAAAAATTAAATATATTTTTTGGCTAAAACGGGGTTGCAAGGGACACAACATGCACAGGCAAGATCATATTTCGATAGAAATCCCCCACACTTAGAACCGAACATTGGCCTCAATGTTCAAAAATGTCGGGTGCCACCCCCACACTTAAGGACGAAAAAGGCAAATGCTAGTTATTCTAAGTGTGAAAAGGGAAACATAAAATATATACATGATCATGGTTAAGGATTCCATAATAAGCAAAAGATTGAAGATCGGACGATTAGATGATTAAAAACAAGCACGGGTCTTCAAGATCTTAAAGAATCCTGTAAAACGGAACCACACACCAAAGAAAGAAACACGCCCCCACACTTGGGCTATAAAATCACACACTCTTATTTATTAAGAAAATAGAAAGAAGAAAAGACACGGGTTGCTCATTATCTACATTACCCTAATTTTCTACAAAAACCTAAGCTAATTTGGGTAAACCTTTTTACATAAACGCTACTTACTAAACTTTCTAAAAAATAACTTTTCATTTTCTATTTCACTTTCTATTTATGGAAAGTTTACTGCAAACTTCTATATTTCACTCACATGCTTCCTTTCCAATAACTTACACTTCTCATAAACGCTTAACTCTTAAAAACCAAGAATTGACGTAGCAATGCATGCAACACGTCTTTCATTTCCATTATCACCACACGTGAACAAATGGTATACTTAACACCAAACTCATATGCACACAAAATAAGATAATCATTAACTTTTAAAATGACATCATGCACATACGTAAACCACTTCAACCTACATAATGAACACATAGCATGCAAGAAACATACAAAATAGACACTTAGCCATTTCTAAAGGTATAAACTAACCTACTCAAATCATGGTTGTCACAGATATGGTGTCACTTTATAAACATTTTTAGGGTTATTTAACCCCCTAAATCATGTAAATATGCCCAGATTATGTTATTAATCATTTGTTTTTGTGTTTTTAGCATTTGGATGGATTTTGGAGGAAATACATGTGACTTGGGCTTATTTGGAGAAGAAACGGATAAGACTATGACTCTATACCAAATCTCTTGAAGAAATACGCATTCAGACGGTGGAGACGGCGTCGCGATTGTTGGCGACGGCGTTAGATCATATAAGAGACAGCGTCAGGAAATTCTAGATGGTGTTTGAAAGTAGCCACCTCAAAAGAAACCCTAGAAGTTTCATCGAAGCGACGGCGTCAGAAATGTTTGCGACCGTCGCGACTATTATCTATAATGATACAAACGCGTTTTAAGGTTTTTAGTGTGTAACTTTTAGGAGATGAACCCTAACTTTAATAGTTCGAGTGTAGCACCTTTTAGGCCGTTTTTAAGGTATCAAAACCCTATTGTATTAGCCTTGAATCCATGGTTTAATCAAGTGAAGTTCATTTATCCCTAATCACTTAATCTAGTCTATGTGTTTTGTGATTGATTCTTGTTCTTCCCTTTAATTTAACGATGTCTTAGTTTCCTAGATCCTTTACGTATATTACCTATACTCTGCATGAAACTTAGTTTATACGATCCTTTTAAATGTTGCTTTTTAAAGGATGGATGTGCGTGTTAGATTTAGAAAACTAGCCAAAGATATTAACTTAGCGCATAGAATCTAGGGAAAAATCACGAGTGGTAAAAAGGAACCATCGTGTAACAAGTAATCTCCTACCTTACTTAATATGATTGATCCCTCTTAATTATTTTAAATGCATGTAATATACTCTTAGGGGCTGATGTGTTTCAAAAGCTTTAAATTTATAAGACTGAAAATACCACTTTATCATATGGAAACACACGTGTAAAAGTATAACCCACGAAGTTAGATAATCTTATTAGGTAGTAACAGGTCGTCCATAGGAATTGAGTGTAGTTGCGAATAATCGATGAAAAAATAGCACTTTAACAAACTTAAAATAAACTAACTGAATTAATAATGAAAAGAATGACTACTCGAATAATTTCATATAACTCATAGGCAATGGTGATAATTACGATCTTAAACTTAGGACTTTAATTTATAAAAATGCTTTCTCATTAAAACATTGTTTTCACATAACTTGTTTAACTTCAGACTTATATTTAGTTAACTTGATCAAATGTGTCACTCAAATAATCCAGTTACTATTATATCGAATCTATTTTGTTTATCAATAACATAGGTGAATTTCTCGTCACAAATGATAAAGATCATAGACAAATCTTTAAAACTATATAATTCAAAACAAGTCTTTCAACCTATACCGGTGTGAGTATATAATCAAAGTTGACAAACAAAGTTTATAAGATTAGACACGATATGATTTAACATTAAGCAAAGATTAAGAAGATATAATTAATAGCCAAAAACACTATTCATTATAATATTTTCACCGTAGTCTAGTCATGAGGAGATTTACACAGCCTCTCATTCTATGAAGTTTCATAACAAAATTAAGATAAAATAACAAGAACATACTATTAAATCGGGTAAAATATGATTAAACTACCCAAAACAAGTACGGAATCATAGTACAAACCTTTATTTTACTAAAAATATGATGATGTTCTTCTTCGTTCCTCATGGTTTGATCTTCAATCTTCAGAATATTATGGTGTTTATGAAGGGGGTGAGAGAAATGGAGTGAAAGAATGATAGGAATGAAGTGAGGAATGAGTTTGAGATATTGAAAAGTGTGTGAAATTCATCTCTATTTCTAGGTTGAATTTGGGTGAGAAGTACGGCACACAAGGAATATTGTGCGGCGTACTTTGGTTAACTCGGTGGGAATGTCATTTATGCTGCTAGGATCTGCGGCACACAAAGAAAATTATGCAGCGTACTTGGTGCGTTAATGCAGACTTCATTTAAATATCTTTAATTCTTGGACTTGGTAGGAAGTGCGGCGCACAAGGGAAATGTGCGACGTACTTTGGGTCTTTTTCATCTTTGGCCCTTTCTTTTCTTTTCTTCTATTTTTCTTTTTAGTCACTGTAATCACTTAAACTTTGTTCTTTTTGAACTCGGGATATCTTCAAGTAAACTTGCACATAATTCATGCTATTAAATATCGAAAGTTCATGATAAATGATAAAATATATATAACAACCACGCCAAAAGCGATAAATACAGTAAGGCTATATCAACTCCCACCACACTTAGCAGTTGCTTGCCCTCACGCAATTAACGTGCAGAGAAAAACAGACCCGTTATCATGACGTGAGAAACTAAGCGATTTACACCAATAATTATTACCAGTATTACGTCACCCATTTACACTGCGAAGACACTTGACAGAGCACCTCACAAGGGAAATGTGTAATATTAATTTCATTCAATCACTCGCGCCACTCATATAGGGTTTCTAAATTGGTAGAATCCACTCAGAAAGCGTATACCTATTCAAGTGTAGTCAACCATAGCTTAGAACAAGGACACATAAACCCTGGACCGATGGGCGTGAGCACCAGAAAAAATCACAAGGGGGACCGAACATGATAACATGATGATAGTGCAATAAGCAAACACAGATCCTTGTGCCAAAACTTCAGCCATTTGAAAAAACTTTTTTGTTTTAAGCCTTATTCTTTTTTTATACCACAAGATACTAGGCGAGCAAAAAACTTCTTTCTTTTAACTTTGATTTCTTCAGCAGAAAAGCACTCAAAGGGAGTACTGCAGATACATGAGCTTACTGAGAATTCATAAAAAAAAAATGTGTGTGTGGGGTAAAAACATCTTCATAACATACGATTTTTGTCTAGAAATTACAACTCACTGCGGCTAAGTCAATGATGATCGAAGCACAACGTTTCTAGAGCTACTAAATTATCGGCTCACTCATATAATTTTCAACTAATACCATTGCTCCAGAAAAGGCGACAAATTACAAATACACAGCCGTAACAACGGATGAGACACTTGCAATTGCATTCAAACCTTAACTCGAACAACCTAAAGGCATCAATTATCTTATGTACCAAACGTGGGTACCCGAATATTTTTAAGGCTTAAACTCTTAATTTAGTGGACTGGTTTTGTGCTAGTTATAGTGTCAATCCGGTTTGACTTGCCTTACTAAGAGCATATTTTATATTTAAAAGAAAAGTAAATATATATTTTTTAGAGATTTTCATAATATCTGTTGGAAATTTTTGGCCAGGCCAACATGGAGAGATATGATTAATTTTTTCTATTTGGCTCCCCTTCACAGTTAAGTTGAACATTGCCCTTAATATGATAACTGATAAACTAGAAAATAGGGAAAATTAAGGAAAAACAGTACTTTCCGGAGCATAGAAAAATGTAGCTGCGGAAGAGGTATCCTTGAGCATACTCCATAATTTTCCAGATTTAAGCTATATTACATGCATAAAAGTAAACACACAAAAGCACACAAAAAGAAAATATTTTTGGTTTTTTTAGAAAAATAGAGTAAATGAGTGGAGGAGGGACTCCTCCACACTTTAAATAAAGCACGGGTTGCCTCCCGAGAAGCGCTTAATTTTTAAGAGAGTCGTTAGCTAGACTCTTGCGTCTGGAGTTTATTCTTTTGGAAAGAAGGGAGTGACTGCTTCCCTTTGGTCATTATAATCTTCTTCTTCATGATATAGCTTCAGTCGATGGCCGTTAACAATAAATGTTTTTCCATCTTTTTCATATAGTTCAACATATCCGAATGGATGTTTTACTATGTATGGTCCTAGCCAACGAGATCTTAATTTTAACTATTTGAATTTATATTTTGAATGAAAGAGCAACACTTTGTTTTCGTGTTTGAATTCTTTTCTCATCTTGAGTTTCCTATCATGCCAGACTTTGGTTCTTTCCTTATATAGACAAGAGTTTTTATAGGCTTGATGTCGGAGTTCGTCTAACTCGTGTAATTAAAACATTCTTTTCTCACCAGCAGCGATGAAATATAGGTTACAGTTTTTTAGGGCCCAGTATGCACGGTGTTCAATTTCAAATGGCAAGTAGCAGTTTTTATAGTATACGAGCTTGTATGGTGTTGTACCGATTGGTGTTTTGTAAGGTGTACAAAAAGCCCACAGAGCGTTATTAAGTTTTCTTGACCATATGGCAAGATTGTCTTTAACAGTTTTTTCAAGAATTCTTTTGAGAGCTCTGTTCGTGTTTTCAACTTGACCACTTGTTTGAGGGTGGTACGATGTAGAGAATCGGTGGTTAACTCCATATCTTTTCATGGTTTTTTCCATTATCTTGTTGCAGAAATGAGTTCCTCTATCGCTTATGAGAGCTTTGGGTATTCCAAAACGGCAGAATAGTTTCTTTAGAAAAGTAATTACAACTCTGGCATCGTTTATTGGTAGAGCTTGTGCTTCGTCCCATTTAGATACATAGTCGACAATGACTAAAATGCATTCAAACTAGTATGATTACATAAAGGGTCCCATAAAATCGATACCCCATAAAATCGATACCCTATATGTCAAAAATTTTGCATACTTGAATGTTGTTTAAGGGCATCTCATCACGTTTTGAAATATTTCCTGTCTTTTAAGATGCTTTGCAAAGGCAAACTTAAGTAAGAGCTTCTTTGATGATGGTCGGCCAGTAAAAACCTGAGTCTAAGACTTTCTTAGTAGTTGTGTTTGGTCCATAATGTCCACCGGTTGGTCCGTGGTGACATTAATC
>BQNB010026179.1:0-58880 GCA_026074375.1 Tanacetum coccineum
ATACGATTGTCCAATGGCCCAATTAAAGTATTGTGACAAACACAATCAAGTAGGATTTTTGCGCAAGCCTGATGAAAGTGCAGGGTTTGCTGAGATAGTGGATTTTCTTCGAGGTTCCAACCTCAGGTATGCCTTAACTTCTAATCCAACTATCTATGATTCCCTTGTAAAATAGTTTTGGCAGACTGCTACTGCCAATACTATAGTTGATGGGACTCTAGAAATAAAACAACCATTGATACCATAGGGTACACAATCACTGAGGCATCTATTAGAGATACACTTCAATTAGAAGACGCCACAGGGATTACTATGTTCCCAAATAATGAACTTTTTGAGGGGATGGGGCAAATGGGGTATCCTACTGATGGATCTTTTACTTTTTGGAAAAGTTTTTTCACACCCCAGTGGAGATACTTAGTCCACCATCTTTTACACTGTATAAGCTCTAAAAGTTGTGGATTGGATCAATTCGGTAGCAATATTGCTACTGCCTTGATTTGTCTATCCACTGGTAGAGTTTATAACTTTTCAAAACATATTTTTGATGGTATGGTGGCAAATTTGAAAAGCAAGACAAAGTTTTTGATGTATCCTCGTTTTCTATAAATGATTTTGAATATTCAAACAGAAAACAAACACCTTTATCTGGCTGTGAGCCTGACCAAAAAGATATTTGGGAACATGAAAAGGGGTTTTAGAGGGGCACCAAGACCTTTATTGCCTGCTATATTACTTGTTGCTACTAACCCAAACGCAGGTCAAGAACATGATGTTGTGGCTCAATTCTAACCATCCTCATCAACACCTCCAGTCCCATCCACGTCAACACCTCCAGTACAATCTCCACCTCCTATCCCTGCAACCATACCTTCACCAACACCTATTCCTGAAACTGATCCTGAACCATTTGAGCACACTTTTGAGGAGCCATCTCCTATCCACCAATACTTCTCACCCTCACAAGAACAGGCCCAAGGACAAATGGCTATGGATGACTTACTTTAAGTAGTTCCTCAGTTGATCTTAAGAATCGACAGCCTAGAAACGGATCTCAAACAAACCAAGCTGAGACTAGGGAATGTTATTGTGAAGTTAGTCAAGAAAGTGAAGAAGTTGGAAGGGCTTTTGAAAAAGAGAAATGTGGTTTTGTCAGACTCTGAAGAGGAAGAACTTGAGGCTCAGGGGAGGAAAAATCAAGATGATCCTCTGGCTTCTTTGGTACAAGGATTGGTTACTCCTTCTACAACAAAAGTAGATGCTTCAGGGGAGGAACAAGTGGAAGACATAAGTCCAAATACTCTTGAAGCAGCCAAAACTCTCTCCAGGGTTGCCTCTCTAAAGCCAAAGTCTATTGATAAGGGAAGGAGATACAAGAGAAGAAAAGAGACTAAGGGAAAGAAGGTAGTCTCAAGCTTGGATTTTCAAGAAGAAGTTGATACTGGTGCTGAACAAGTTAATACTGCTGAAGGAGTTAATACTGGCAGTATTAAACTTAGTACTGTTAGTGAACAAGTTAGTACTGGCAGTACTAAAAAGTCTACTCCTTCTCCTGATAAAGGCCAAAGAGCAGGGAAAGCTCCTATGATCATTGAAGAAACTCCTAAGAAGTCAAAGGAACAAATTTTACAAGAGGAAGCTAGCCTTGCTGAAGCAATCAGATTGGATTCTTTACAGAAAGAAGAGGAGGCTAAACAAATACACTTGGATTCACTCTTAGCTCAAAGAATTGCAGAAGAAGAAGAGTTAAATGAGCAACAAAAGAAAAGAAAAGCTCAAGTTCAGTTTGAAGCTCAGCATTACACAGATGAAGATTGGGATTTGATTAGAGCAAAGATTGAAGCTAATGCAGAGTTGTCAAAAAGTATGCTAGGAAGTGACTTACAAGGAGAAGATTTTGCAAAGAAGATGGTTGATCTTGTAAATCAAAGGAAGAAATATTTTGCAGAGGAAAGAGCAAGAGCTAAAAGAAATAAGCCCATGACCCAATCACAGCTGAAGACTTATATGATGAATTATTTGAAGAATCAGGGGACATGGAAGTTATCTCAGCTGAAGAATTTGAGTTTTGAAGAAGTTAAAAAGGAATTTGATAAGCTTGTGAAACAGGTTGAATCCTTTGCACCAATAAATTTTGAAGCCACTAAAGCTAGTTTGAAAAGATTTGGTGAAGAGCTCCAGACAAAGACTTCAAAAAGACTGAAGAGTGATGAAGCAAAGGATGATGAGCCAACCAAGAAGTCTGGAAAAAGAAGAAAACAGATGGCAAGGAAAGGATTGCATAAAGACCTTGATAAGGATGATTCTGAAGATTCAGATGAAGTTGGTGAACAAGAAGAGTCTGTCACAGGTACTAAAACTCCAATTAATCCTGTTCCTGTAGCTATGAAGTCACCTAGTATAGTTACCTATAAGATCATCAAGCAAGGAGAAAAAGGAGTGTACCAAATAGTTAGGGAAGATGGAACTGATATAGTGTACATTAATTTTGGTGCTATGCTGAAGGATATATCTAGAGATGATCTTACTGAGTTATATAGGATTGTAATGAATAGATATGGGATGGATGGACCAGAGGATGAGCTAGAGAAGGTATTTTGGAAGTATTTAAAGAATATGTTTGAAGAACCTCTTAGTACAGATCCTATTTGGAGTGCATTAGGACAGCAAAGGATCATAAGTTGGAGATATTATGATTCCTGTAGAGTACACTGTTTGAACTTAGAGTCAATGGATATATATATGTTAATTGAAAGAACATATCCATTATCTGCTGAGATGTGCAAAGCCATGCTAGATAAGAAACTACAAGGAGGAAAGCCAGATGAGAATTGCTATAAAATGTTGAAAATGATGGAAAAGCAAGCTGGTATTAGGAAGTAGTGAAGTTTGAAGAGTTAGAAGCCTAGGATGGAGATAAGAAGGATAACACTTGGTGGAGGTGCTATGCACTAACACAACAAATGGTTATCAGTTCACCATGTCTAACTGACATAAGGACTGGCTAGTCCAGGAGCAAATCGCCTTGTAAAGACGTCTCAAATCCTGTTCTATTGTTGACACATTGCAATAGTTTGTAATGGTTTTCAACTCAACCAATCTGTTTAAGTAAAGAGTTGGCTAAGCCACAAGATTTTATGGTTTAAGGTAAAGCTGTGGAAAAACCCATGAACTAACCCCATAAGATTATGCTTATGGTAAAGACAAATTGTAAATCCATAATAGATGGTTACACTTTACCAAAAAGTGATGGTATGACAACTCACCAAGTTTCATGTACATAAGGAGTTTGACATGGTTACAATCCACCATGGAATTACCTTTCTAGGTGCAAAGGATTGACTAGCCCTGAGCAAATGCTACAGGTAAGGCTATACTATCCGTTTATGGCTTGTAATGTTTGCAAAAACCATAAAATGGGTATTCAACTCACCAATGTAATGTACAGAGAGTGAAATGGTTTTCCAGTCAACCATGGACATGCACCTTTCTGGGAGCCAAGGACGACTACTCCAGATGAAAGGCTAAATGGTAAAGAGACAACAAAATCCATTTAAAAATTTTCATGATTCCACCTCTCATAAGCATTAACACACCTGAAGTGATGAAAAAGTCCCCTGAAACTATATGATTTGATGTAAATTTGTCCAATGTTTTTGAAGATGATGGATTGGTGAAGAAATTTGAAAGAATATATTGCTGCAAAGATTAAAAAGGAATTAATTTTAAGGTGTGCAGATCATGAATAACTTGAAGAATTCAATTTACAACATCACGCAGAAAGCTTAAAAGTAATTTAAAGTAAAAGATCAAGAAATGTTTTGAAGGAACTTGAAGTTCACAAGTGAAGATCAAGTTAGGGAGGATTGTTGGGAAATAGATTGTAACAGACTTAATAATACTGGTAGTATAACATTAATCTGGTAGATAATAAGTTAGTTCTGTTAGATTGAGTTTAGAGACTGACAGTACTAATTAAGTCTCTGGCAGTACAAGTAAGTACTGGTAGTCTTACATACTAGAAGAATAGTACGGGTCATAGTTTAGTTAAGTCTTTCATAGTAAGTCTGTTATATGTAACAGAATAGTAATTAGTTATCTTAGAGATATCTTAGGAGATATCTTAGGAAAGGATATGTATTATCCTTTACCCCCGGGAAAATTGTAAGCCCATTAGGGTTTCCTTGGTGTATAAAAGAAACCCTAAGGCACAATGTTATGAACTACGTAATTGAGAAATATCAATAGAAGCATAGAGCTTAATAGCAATTTAGTATTATTGTTTCTTCTTAATTCTTGTGTTAAGTTTCCGCATTAACACTTGATATTCATAGTCAGTGTCTCTCATATAGTTGATTTGGATTTATCCAAGTTATCTATCGTCTTACAAAGGCTAGTCAGATCCTATACCAAGGACCTACATGCGTTTGTATTAAACCCGGTTTTAGAAATCTGATATATACACCCCTAATATATCTCCACTTAACCTAAACCTAATCATAAACATCCAACGCAGTCACACACTCTTTCTTCTCAAAAAAAATTAATCTTCACAAATCAAAACTCTTCATTCAAATCCAAACCCTAATCTTATTTCAACCGCCTCATTTTTATTACTCCACAATATCAGTAACAAACAAATCAACCAAGATAAGTTTCTTGATCAAAATCATTTGATTCATCTAAGCAATTAACCCTCCTTCGTTTCTCGTTAATCGACAACAAGATCCCACAAAAATAAACAACCGTGACCAATCAAACAAACTACACCATGTTGTTGCGTCAATTTATCTTCAAGATCCATTAATCAGGTCACAGGTAGGTTTTTGTAATTTGTTGTGAGTTTCAATCGAAACCAGTGATGATTATAACATAGTTGTTATAAGACATTCATTGATATTCGAAAATTAAAAGGAGGGTATTTACCCTTATAGATCAATGATGATTTTCATATCATTATATGGATCTTATAAGGTCTTTATATTTATGGATACCACGAAAAAGAAACTAAGATCTTTATTTTATTTGTTGTTATTCGAGTCTTGGTGGATGGATTTGTTATGATGTGATGAAGAGATTAGGTAGTTTTGTTAGATTTGTGATGAGGTGTTATGAAGGGCTGAGATTGATGTAGATTGTGGATGTTGTGGCTGAGTTGTTGTTATTTAGGTTATGGATTGATTCGAGTATGTTTTTCTATCTTTTTCGTTGCTTTCTTTAGACCATAACTCAGTTGAGTTCGACCGGGTCAACTCGGTAAATACCAAGTTGACTCGGTTTGGTTGTGGGTAGCAAAACGCAAGATGTCCAAGTCAAAACGCAACCCTTTTTCTTGCTAGTCAAAATGCAACAGAAACAAAACGCAATCTTGATAGACAACACGCAATGTTTCTAAAAATTTTGCAGCATGTCGTTTAGATGTGCAACGTAAAGGTCTTCAACTTGGGACAAATCGCAATACCAAAACGCAACTAAGAGGCAAAACGCAGAGACAAGTTGCAGAGACAAAACGCAATGTCTTGAGAACCAAAACGCAACCTGCAAAATTTTGTACTTTTGTACTTTTTTTCCTTGAACCCACCTTCCCGTGTATCAACTAATTTACGGAGCTTGGCCGTTTGAACAATACCAGCAGGACCTGGTATTATCCTAATGGGCTTCACAACACAATTATCAACTTGATTATTTTGAGATGATAACAGGGTTTAGGTGGTGGTGGTTATCTCAGGGACTATGTGAGGATTGTTGCTGGGATGGACGACGGGGGTAAGTCGAAGATCGGAATCGTCTATGTCAAGGGCTTGTTCACATTCAGCATAAGTATCAACTTGATTGTTTTGAGCTGAAATCAGGGTTTGGGTGGTGGTTGTTATCTCGGGGACTATGTGAGGGTTGTTGGTGGGACGGACGACGGGGGTTAGTAGAAGATCAAAATCGTCTATATCAAGGCCTTCTTCCCATTCATGATTTGGTGGTGAATTCATGATTTAGTGGATGACTGCGATATGGCTTTACTTTGTCAACATATTACACTAGTCTTAAATAGGGTGTAATGTAAACTATGTTTGACTTTTTTGCACACATATTCACTTGTACTGTTCAATAAACTGAATAGGTTTATCTATGAAATTGGTCCCTGACATTTATGGTTTTCAACTACACTAGAAGGTATACTGCTTTTATCTATGAATTTGATCCCTGACGTTTAAGGTTTTCAACTGCAATAGTACACCTTCTATATTTAGCCCTTTCCCGTTTACCCGCCTTTTCTACAATCCCGTTCACAAATAGAATAGAGATCAAACCCAACACTAAATCACATGTCATTTTCATCTAAATATTTATACTTTCACTTGGTTTCCAGATAATTATAAAAAAACTAACGATAGCATAACATCTCACATAGCTAACAATGAAACTTACACCTGTTCACCAAGTGAAGTATGTTTATCAGACTCTAACAGTGAGTTGCTAATACCAACTCCATGGTCTGATGAGTCCAAGAATGAAAAAGGGCAAAAAGGTGGAGAGAAGAATTCAAATGGAAAAGATCCTTGTTTGAGATTGACTTTACTTTCGGTATTAATGCCTTTGATTTAGACAAAGGGACTGACGTCATGAAAGACAAGGTTAGCCAGAAAAACGTGTGTGAAGAAGAGGTGCCTTTGAACAACAACATAGGAAAACAAATTGGTGATTTTGTAGACATGCCTAGTGAAGCAGTGGAACAAGGGATGGATGCTAATGTGCCTGATGAGATTGATGGTGCTAAGGGTGAACAGGTTCCAAACCATGTTGTTAAGAAAGGTAACCATGAATTTCTAGTTTGTAAAGCGGTTGCAAACCCTGGTGTTAATGAACTAGTGGACAAAGGAAGACCACTAAAGAGGAAAAGGGTGCATGCTGAATAGATGGGTGATGCATTTACGGAAGACGAACGTCAATGCAAATAATGGGTCGTTTATGTGCTATCTTCTATTACTAATGTTTTGCATCTTAAATTACCTTTGTATGTATTTCTTGTAGTTTTTTGTTCTCTGTATTTGTTATGTTTTGAATCATCAAGTTATGCAACTTGTTTTCGTTATTTTGTCTCCAAGGTAACAACCTTGGTCAAACAGAGTAGTGGTCAAACAATGTAATTTATACACAAAACATCTACAACACCAACAACACATTATAGTGAAATGATTCATTCATTAATAACCAAAACTTTGAATCATACATTCATCAAAAAAACACATTTAACAGAAAATAACCCATAACCAAAAAAGATAACCCCCAAGCCGACATTGATTACTGAGACTTATAAAAGTGAAACCCCTTCATGGCCTGATGGTGCAACTGTAAAGATGTCGACCTCATCTCCATCGCCCTTATCATATCATCCTTCTGCAGGCCCTTGGGTTCCTGCCTTGACCTTATAGCGCCATGATTAAAACATTTGTCGCAAACGTTGTTCAAGTTCTCCTATAAACGAGCGCATTTCATTATCATGACAAGCAAACTGCCCGTTAAAATTGTTGATTTCCAAGTTGCGACCCTGAAACCTCCCCCTGCGTCCTTCAAGTTGAAATAGAACAAGCTTTGATCTTTAACAGTCTGAATTTGCTAAACCTGAGTTGTGTCCAAATTTACGAACCCCATAGTCCACGCCATGTGAAAAAAGTTATTGATAGGTGTTTAGTACGTTCAGGAATGTATTTGATGTATTTTGGATTGAAGGACTAAATGTCGAGATTGTAATTAATATACATGGTGAAGTACATTTGTTAATAGACTACACAAACGAAGAGTCGCGAACGCAATTATTACACTAGGAAGGTATATGTAAAAGGCGGCTAAAATGTTTTTCAAGGACCAAGCGTGCAAGAAACATGTGGAACATTTATTGTGTATTTTGCCGAGAAATGGAAAACCAATAGAGCATTGAGGGACCAACGGTGCAAGTTACAATAAATAAAAACGACTGGGTAACACAACGGCTATAAAGTCCCCACGTTTTTTACTAGACAAAAAGACAAACAAAGGCAAAATTAGAAAACTGTTTCAAGAATTCTCTCATCTAATGCCATCGGTACACAAGTGTAATGTGGGCTTCCATTGATGACACTCACCTCTTGGACACGTGACAACCCTGCTAGACGATTTGGTGTTTGCCCTAACAAATATGTAAGTCGTTGCATTTTCTAGATCTTATTTTGTTAGCTAATAATAAATTCTCTTATTTTCAGAAAAAAGGAATCAAGCACTGTAAAAGATGGTATTGGAATGATCCAGAGTTAGAGAATAAATGGTACAGAACTCAATTATATGAGATGCATCTGCTTCTTAATCCCTCGCAAAGAGAAGAACTAGAAAATGAATTAACAAGCTGAGAATAACTTGCAGTCCTTCAAGTTGAGTTTGATGATATGGAAGGTCAAATGCAGCAACTCATGGAAGAATTGAAGAAAAGTCAAAAAAATGCTTTCTTTTGGAAGTAAACTGCGATAGTGTTTGGGGTTGTGGCTTCGTTTATGTTTGTTATGAATTAATTAGTTTGGATTTATTTTGTCTAATCAATTGTATGAATTATAAATGATCAGTTGTTTTCTTGGTGTCAAACGAAACAACGTTGGTGAAAGAGATTACAGTGTATTGGTCAAAGAGAGTAGTGGTCAAACACCGTATTGGTCAAAGAGATTAGTGGTCAAACAGCTTATTGAAGAATTACAGTGTCTTTTGTTTAGACAAAACGGGTGAACGTGTGTCACTTCAGGGATAAACAGTATCACGTACCCACAAAACAACTACAATACCAACAACACATTATAGTGAAATGATTAAATGATTAACAAACAAAAGTTGCAATGATACATTCATGAAAAAACTTAAAGAAACAAACATTTAACGATATATAAACCAAAAACCAAAAAGAACAACCCCACAAGCCGACCATCTCCCGTTTACAGAGTTCTTCAAAAATGAACCTCCTTATGGAGGGACCTGAAGGCGCAATTCCTTCTTCAGCTCAATCACCTCAACAAAAACAGCCTTATGAATACGCTTGAGGTGCTCCCTCGTCTTACAGGCCACCAAATTTCTCGATAAACGTTCAAGCTCTTCTATTATCGCACGCCTATAATTTACACTTGCAAGCAACTGCCTTTGCCTTGTTAAGTTGGAAAGTTCATTTGCTTGCTGAGCTTCCCTTTGCATCTGCATGAGTTCCTCCAGATGAACAAATCCACAAGCAGCAGCGATAGAAAAAGGGGGGTTTTAGGAAAGTGAAAGGGTTTAGGAAGTAAAGGTATGTATGTGTGTGTTTTGGATTTGAAGGGAGATATGCGAAGTGGATTTATATATAAGTGAATATATGGAGATTAATTGATTACACAAACAAAGTGTCAAAAAAACGCAATTACTTCACTGGAATGGTAAATGTTAACTGCGGCTAAACTATGACATCACATCATGCACTTATTACAAAGACCAAGCGTGCAAGTAACGTGTAGAACATTCCTTCTGAATTTGGTGGGAAATGGAAAGCCAATAGAACGCATTGAGGGACCAACGATGTAAGTAAAAAAACACTAACAAAACCACTTCAAACTATTATCAACGGGAAACGGTCATAAAGCCAGGATGTCATTTTTACTTATGAGAAAAACAGAAACAAACTCAAAATTAGAAAACCATTTCAAGAATATCTTCATCTTCTTTAATGGAAGAATCGAAGAAAAGTCAAAAGAATGCTTTCTTTCAAAAGTTAACTGCCATAGTGTTTGGGGTAGTGACTTCGTTCATGTTTGTTATGAATTAATTAGTTGGGGTTTATATAGTCTAATCAATTGCATGAATTATCCATGATCAGTTGTTGTTCTTAATGCCAAATGGTTATACAGACTATTTGACTTTTGCTAAATCATACCAGTGACCCAATTGATTTTCACTAAATCATACCAGTAGACTTTATAAGTCAAACAAATTAACACATTTCCACAATAATATGACTAACAACCGAATCTATTCATTCCAGCAACCAACACAAAATCACATTCATTCACATAACCCATTACCTACTAAGAACATCTAGCAAAAAAAGCAACTTCCCTAAAGATTCACATTGTACAGTAAGCATAAAACCCAAAAACAACCCAGCTGATGATGAGAAATTTTAGCAACTTGCGTCGCTTTTCTTCAACCATAGCAAGGATTTCTTCAAGCTCATTACGTGACCTCAACAACCCTGGGATAATCTGAACAGACCTTTGACACATTGGTGGATCAAACCACCGGAGAAAGTTGACACATGCTGGACTCTGAAAATAAAAGAAAAAGGATGTGTAAATAAACAAACAATATGATTTGTTACATATTTTTTGATCAGATCATACCTACAAGTGTAGGACAACCATAGAAACGACGACCTGAATTCCGATTAGTCCATGATGTTCTAATAACAACATCCAAACCACACGCACAACGAACCATTTTATAATTTTGTGTCTTATACTTTGCAAACCATCATTTATAATACACAAAAACGAGTCAGGGACCAATGGTGCAAGCGCTAGAGGACAAAAATAGCAACAGTAAAACACCCGTTGGAAAAAACAAAATAACGAAAAAAAATTAGTGAGGGACCAACGGTGAAATACTGACGAAAATTTAAAATTACTAAATTGCCCATCGTTGAAAAGTTAAACTAACACCCGTTACGTATAACGGGGCTCGAGGGACCAAACGGGTAACAACAGTGACAAAAAAGGACTAACGACATCGACCCCCGTTATCTAGGGACTGAATCCGCAATCGGGCCTAACCATAGGGACGAACGGTGTAATTTACCCAAATTAAAAATAGATCAATACCATAACTATAAAAAAAATACACCAAACAATGTTATGGATATAATCTAAGCCATTTCCATTTCCATTCCATTTTATTTGAAAGACACACTCATTGTGATTGTAGGATAATAAACCAAACGCACCCTAGACTCGAGAACTCGGGTAAGTGTTAGGAATTCAGTTTTTAGTGAAGTGACGATCATTATCGATCTCACGAGCCTTAGTAATAGTTAGTCAATTCGATGTAATATCTAAGTAATCTAACCGGGCCGGCTTATAGAAAGTCCAAGGAAAGCCCATAGAAAGCCCGACCCGACCCAACTATGTAAGTATATTAACCCTCTCCACACATGGAGAGGGTGTTGGTTGAATCATTTTACACACACATTTAGTGTGTTTTTCTATATGTTTCTCCCTTCCACTTTCTCTCTCTAGCTTTCTCTCTCTAGTTCATCATTTGTGTGAAACTTGGAACCTACAATTGGTATCAAGAGCCATGGGGTGGGTTTAGTGTTTTTGTTATGGTTATATTGAGCTTATTGATTCTGCTTATTGGCTTATTTTTTCATTCGACGTATTTTCTGTTTTTTCTATTTTGCCTATGTTGATAAAATATAATGCCTAAAAACATTAATAATATTTTTTCACATCTTTACGTTTTGAAAATCACAAAATATAAAACTAGTTAAGGTAAACATTAACCACTACTATATCAATTATTCGAACTCTTCACTATATATTAGGGGTTTTGACTTTTCTTTGTTAGGCTGTTTGAATTATGTTTTGGTTGCCTGATCTCGGTTTATGGCTTGTGAATTATTTTGTTGAGTTATGTTGTTGTTCGTATAAAGTTTTGTAGGGGTACGGAGCATGGTTTTTTTAAGCCATAAAAGGCAAGTATTGTATAAGGGAGAGTGTGTAAAGGAGAAGAATCTCGATAGGAATTGGATGGATACTACTTTCGGTATTGGTTTGAGTACGAAATCAGATGATACTATGAATGAAGATACTCCAGTTGTTGTTGCATCTGTTGTTAAGGAGGTTTTCACACCACCTGTGGTTGACATGACTGTGGAGAAGGAAAAGCGTAGCTCTTTGGATGATACTACTATTTTGGGATCTTTTCCACCATTACCTACGTAAGGTAATGCCCATTATAAGTCTTCGTATGCTAATGTTACTGGTAAACCAAGTGGGAAGAAACTAGAATATTGCAGTAAACTGTTTTTTTTTAGCTTAGAGGGGTAATTGGGATTGGATGTTGGTTGTGCCCGGTGAGAGGTCTATTCGAGATATAAGTGAAAGAACGATTTGCTGAATAAGCATATATGTTTAATTTCTTGGGAAGCGAGTGCATAGCCGCCTGTTGTTTTGCTACTATGTTTAGGAACACTTGGGTAAATATGGGCTAGGTTCCATTCTGATGTTTCAGTCTCAGTACTACTGGATTTATTCTCCTTGTCAATTCATGCTCCAAGAGACGGAAACTAGATGCTTTATGCTTAAAATGGTCCATAGGGTTTATCCGGAAATCGAGGCCCAGTCGGTGATTATTTATATGATTAACTTTCGGTTTTAGCCTTCCCTCTCTTTATCCTTGGAACGTTTGTGTGTATTGAAAAAGCATCTTGTGTAAAGAATGTTTTTTAATACATGGTCCTAAGGTCCTTATAACTCCAACTCATCCCAAATGCTCCATTAGTGGCAGTCTTGCTGTCAAACCCAACATGTATGATAGAAAATCTAAGCACCGAGGGACCACAAAAATACCATAAATTGCCTTTTTGTTGTTAGGACAAATTTAAAAGTTGACTTTAAAAGGTGTGCGAAACTATTTTGTATTCTGACTAATGTGACAAGGGAAGATTAGGATGGTTAAAGTGATGGCAATCTCTTATTGGGATATTTCAGATAAGTCATAATATTATTGACTTCTAACAAGTGTCGTTATATTATTGCATAGATGATTTAGTACAACATTTATGTCAAAATAAAATAGTAGTAAATTTTTTTAAAACTGGAAAATGATATCATGCTGCTCGTTAAACAAACAGATGATAGTGAAAGAATGGTTATAAATGAGACAATAGTAAGTAATTTATAACAAGTGTATTCATAAAAATAATGGATAATAAGTTAATAACAAATTTGAATTGAAATACAATAAAACTTTGAATAATATATGCAACACTCAAAACCTAAAATATATAAAACAGGATACCAAATTATAGATTGGTCTTTTCAAAATGAGAATGGCCAAAGACTAGAGATTACGGTAAAGTCACAAGGATCGACGATATATTTCAACATCCTCGTCTCCGCAACCATCCTCGTCCTTTTGTGTTCAATAGCAAAACAAAGATTTGTAGACAGCATCTTAGCATTCATAGTTTGAGTCATTTACCGAATTTAAAATTCAACAATGCATCTCTATGATTAACAGGTTCACTATGATCCTGTGGCTCATATTTCTCAGCATTGATATAACATATATTAATCAAGTATTTGTGGTATCATTGTGGATCTATGAACGAGAATTATATCATAATGAGGTTTAACATTTACATGTAAAGCATCGGTATGATATTCACTAGTCTGTTTAGAAGGTAATTTATTTTGTATTTGTATATCCTCAAGGTCTAAAAACGCTCTCACTTGCTTTTTGTAAGTAGAGACTATTCTATAAATACTTAGCATGTAGAGTAACAATAGTTTGTTCTCTTTAGAATCATTACAAGATACATCGACAGTTTCTGAGTTTAGTTTGTTAATATCATTCTTCATAATAATTTTAACAAATTCAGAACTTCAAATTTAAGACTTAATAGGAGTCATCACATTCCATAGTCATGATGATGTCTTATTAACCTTCTAGGTTGGAGTTTTATTGAGTATATACAAGACATACTCAATTTCAAACCTTGACAGATTTGGAGGTAAAATATTTAAGTTATATAAATCAAATGATTCCAATAGAATTTGATTTAACACTCTAGACATGTCATAAATATGTATTTTATGAGTAATTTGATTGTGAGACTTTACCACAATCTCTTAAATAACTTAATACTCTTTAAGTTACATAATTATCAATTATGCCAAACCAAATTGAGTATATACAGTAGTATTTAAAAACCTATTGCATGCTTTAATGTATACATCTTTAACCGGTTCAAGAACGTTATGTACATATCTTTACAAGAAGGTATAGCATGTTAACTATACATTATTTAGCCTTTGAACATTTCAATGACTCCATGTTCATGTCATAACAAGAAGACATAATTTACTTTATGTTATGAGTCTTTCAACCAAGGCTGTCAAGATCGCGATCCCATCTGGGATCGTTTTTATCTTTGCAAGATCGAGATCGTAAGATCCTATCAATTTGTCATGTTTTGTAAACAAATGATAAACGAGTCAAACTGTTTTCATTTCTACACAACATCAAAGACGAATTCATATAATATCCTCTTAAATATGTCAAATATCAAATTTGAAACACCAAAGTAAAAGTAAAACATAATTTTTCAGATTATTTTAATTTCGGCTTATATTTCATAAGCTTCAATTTTCCTGCTTATTTTGAGACTTGTGGGCTTATATAAGTTTATTACGATACGATAAACTAATATAAACCCATAAGTCTCAAAGCAAGCTAGTAAATTGGGGCTTATGAGATATAAGCTGAAATAAAATAAGCTCATAAACCGACATATAAACATAAACAAACACCTCATAGGTATATGATGTGTATTTTCTTTTAAATATTAATTTATCAAGTTTTAAATTTATAAAACTCGATCTACCTAACAACGCACTAACGAGCAGAGAACCCGATTGTGGGTAGTATAGAATGGTAAATCTGAGGTCGTCCCAAAAGATAAGTTGTAATTAGTTTTAATTTGAAACGTCACGTTTAGAAAATAGTTTTTGATTTGATTTGAAATGAAATTAGGAGAGAAAACGTGCTAACCTAGTTACTACATTACTACTGTTATGAAAACGTTTTCCGGTGCAATGTTAAACTATGGTTTCATTAGTGGTTTCTAAGGTCGATAGACTTGAATAGGCATATATAGTCTATCCTATACTTCCCGCGATTCTGACTCAGTCCAAATCGTATAGGAGGTAGGATATCCAGGTTGCAGTGATTAATCCCAACTATTCCTAAAACTTATCTAATAACCTATACAAATTATTAACTCCCTCTGAAAGAGTTCCTGTGCTTTTTAAGTATATTGATTGTTAAGTGCGGAGACCGGTTAGTTCCTACACTAGGGGTCAGAGTCATAGATCCTCCCTAGTACCTGATGGATCCCATATTGACTAGATAATCTAATAATGGGGCAAGCAAGGTCCAAACCACCCGTACTACCAAAACCCAGGGTTACACGATAGTCAAGGAATATCTAACGAAACCATAATCTAACAGGAAACAAACATCATAACAATAGTAACTACATAACTAGGCCAGCACTTTAAGTGCTTAGCCGCTCATGGTAACGGAAACACAACAAGAAATAGAAGTAATCATAGATTGAAAGCTCATAATTCTTACAGTATTCGTATTTGAACGATTAAATACAAAAAGTAAGTAAAGTGTGATCTCCCTTGGACTCCAGGTGGAATTCTTCGAAGGTTGGAAGCCTTTGTCGCCTCTCCAATTGGCTGTGGAGGAAGTGATGTCGGAATAGCTTGAATGAGGCCTCTATTTATAAGTATCGAACCTGTTACGGCGTAACTGATAAAGGTGTTACGCCGTAACCTTCTTACACGACATTCCATAAATAAGCAATTGTTGCGGCGTAACCAGATATTGCGTTACGCAGTAACCTTCAAGTAATTTTCATATATACGTGATCTTCATTCCATATTTGTGGATCTTCATGGTTACGACGTAACCATAAGGGGTGTTACGCCGTAACTCTATCTTGGGTAAGATTTCCTTTCAAATACATGGTTACGGCGTAACTAGATATGGTGTTACGCCGTAAAGTTTTCCTTGATATATGTTATGGTGTAACTATTTTTGGTGTTACGCCGTAACATTCTTTAGATAATTACACTTTGAGCCCTTTTTTCCTTGTTTCTTGTTATTTTTCTGCATTTCACCTGAAAACTACAAAATGATAGAAAGTATCTCTTTTTTTAGTATTAGTAAAACATTTACAGGTAATATAGGGGGTATTTTGCCACTAAAAAGTATTAAATATTTGATGTTATCGGTATAAACTATAATCAGGCGTAGAAAATAAAATGTCAATGGTTGACTAGTTCATTTGTTTTTAGGCCTAAGCAAGTGAGCTGGACTCAAAAGATAGAAAAAATGAAAAGAAATAGAAATAGGTGAACTCGGATCGCGTGACGATCTTACGAGTTTACGTGCGATCACACGATCTTACATACGATTCCACCCCAGATGCGATCCTAAGACGATCTTACACGATCTTAGCTAGTAAACACGTAAGATCGTACAATCTTATAAGTTTACTCGCGATCTTGACAACCTTGCTTTCAACAATTAAAGGACTTCATGTGAATGACTTTACAATAAACATAAACATACTTAACTAAAGTAATTCTGAACGCCGACTCTTGGCTTTAATAGTAATTTCAAGTGAAACAAGATTACTTCATTATTTGGGACATTCCAAGGGCACATAAATATTTTACTTGAAGTAGTCTTTAATTCATACCTTGTCATTTGTTCTAAATAGGATAATAAGTCCTAGTAGAATATTTGTTTCTTACCTTATGGTCAAAAGAAACCTCTAATCATATTGTTATTGTCATGTGTTATACCTTGCACACAATAAATATTTCTCCCACTTGTGCATGGCACAACATCATACATGTAGTCAAACAACATGATGTTTATTTGTTTATGTGGACAATATGATAGTGTCATAGATGTTAGCGTTACAAGTAGATATAGAACCACATTATTTAATAAAGAATAGTGCACGAATATCCTTAAAACATGAGTGTTTATAGTTGGAAAATAATGTATTATCTCAAGACATGCTAGAAATAATCTGGGTTACTAACAAGCTATTAAAACTTATAGCTCCCATTGAATTAGACAACATTACATGAATGTCTTGTTCAGTAATAAATCACAATGCTCCCACCAGATTTGATAACATTACAAGTGTTACATAACCAGTGAAAACAAATAGTGATCTATTTATTTTCCTACTCATTTTGTAATCCTAATAGTAGTAATGTACTTAGGTTATAAAATCTCTACTATGTAGATGAAGGACTATCCATCAATGCTATTTATTAAATTGAAAATTAGGCATGTAATTTCCTCTTTAATTTTGGTTAAAGCAACCAACCAAATAAATCATGCTAGTTTGCCTTTACCACTTTTACGGTAATGCTGGTATTTTCTAATCAAGAACTCATAAGGCATCTTTAATTAAGATGTTATCATTTGTTAGCTCCAAGAACACGTTCTTTGTTGGGAATTATAGATTTGATGAGACAAAAGAACAAAAGAATGAAACAAGAAGGACTTAATGATTGGGAAGTTACAAGATGTAACTTAATGATGGACTTAATGATAATTAATAGCATTAATGATGGACTTAATGATAATTAATAGCATTAATGATAATTAATAGCATTAATCTTTGTAACGTCTTATGCTCTCTCCTTATATAAAGAGACATAGACTCATAGGTTTTAATATCCATCATACATAGAACTCTCCCAATGAGAGTCTAGTTAGTTAGTTAGTTAGTACACCATAATTAGTTGGTGTAGCCCCATGTTATAGGTTGGGGTAAATAGGAATCGTTTGAATGAAAAACCTTGTTTGATAATATTGCTTTCTTATTATTCCGCTGCGTGTTCAATATTATCTGTAAAACGATCCTAGATGGGCTAAACGATTTTCAACATGTGGTATCAGAGCCATGGGGCTCTTGATCTGGGATCTACAAGGTTTTTGAAGAAACCCTAAAACCCTAATTTTCAAGAAATCGATTTGTGGTTAAAGTTTTATGGGGTTTTTGAGTTAATTGATATATCAATATTTATAATTGTCCTCTCTACCTTAATTGGTATGCAATACAATTGTAAATCATTGTTACTATCAAGGGTTTCTATGAAGAATGAAGGCACTGCTCAAGGTACTGTTCGAAAGTACTGCTTCTATTCGAAAGTACTGCTCATTATGCTCAAAGTACTGCTCGTTGTGAAAGTACTGCTGTTATGTTCGAAGGTACTGCTAGTTTCATCCGAGAAGTTAGTTTATACTGCTAGCTTTGTTCGATATCGGACAGAGCGTAATTTTTGGTTCTCGGATGTGAAGACGATATCGTACAGTGCATATTTTTGGATGGATTTGAATCTCAAATGCTTCGTTTAAGGGGAAGATAATAATGGCTCGTATTTGGAGATTTATTGAAGAGGTGATTATGAAGAAAATCGAATATTGCTTATTTGATGTCGTAGTTGAGTTTCACAGGTGCGTGTCTTATCATATCTTAAAGTTGTGGTTGGCTTTTAAGATAACTTGTTCGTGCTTACAATGGTGTGACGAAGACTTGACGAATCTAGCAAGGGTGTGTGATTTTTCTTATGGTGCTTAATGCTCACACTTGCTATCACTTTAAGGAGTTACGTTGTTGTGCTCAGTGTCTCATATAGATGAGGATTTTGTCAAGAGGTTGCGGTCTACTTATATTTCATAGATTTACTTATAAGTTCGACGTCACGTGGATAGTGCAAGACATAAGACACAAGTTTGGGAAATTCAACTTCTTCAACAAATTTGTTATACTCAGTTTTCTTCATCAGTAATCATTACATAGAGCCTACATAGTTCGAGATTCAAGAGATGGTAAACATATGGGTTTCAGGGGAAGCTTATTGTTTAATGTTTAATTGTTTATAACCATCTACGACAGTACCACTTGATGAGGAATGTTTACAAGTAGCTATACTACTGAATCCCCTATTGGTAAGATAACAAAAAGGGGAATAAGAACTACAAAAGATTCCGTGATTTGCAACTTTGTATGTGGTGACATGTTCAATAAGATCTTAAGTCCAAGGGAAGCATTGTATTCATTCCAGGAGATATTACATCTCAACTTTCAGGGGAAGCTTAGCTTTATGATAGTTCGTGCAAAGAACATATGTTTGTTTTGTCATCCTAAAATTGGGAAATTGTTGGGAATTATAGATTTGATGAGACAGAAGAACAAAAACTGAACAAGAAGGACTGTAATGATTGAGAAGTTACAAGTGGGTGTGTGTGAGGGACGTTGAGAGGTGGAGTGGGGGGGGGGGGGGGGACTTAATGGATGTGATTAGATGGGGGCATGTGTAGAGGGTGTGGGGGGGGGGGGGGGGAGGGGGGGGGGGAGGGTAGTGGTGATATTGTAATAGGGGGGGAGGCGGATGAATAGGTGGTTTTTGTTTAGGGGGGGGAATGCTTTGTATCGTGCATTAGGCTGAGCCCGGGGGGGGGGGGGGTCGGGGGCTAGAGGAGGGGGGGGGGAAGGGGTGGAGACTGTATCTATTGGGAGGTTTGTATTGTCCATGGGCAGTGACATATGAGGGGGGACTGGAGGTAGGGGGACTAGGGGGGGGAGGGAGTGGGATAGGGGGGTTAGGGGGGGGGGGGGGTTAGGGGTTTAGGGGGGGGGGGGGGTGTGGGGGGGGGGGGATGATGGGGGGGGGGGGGGGGGGGGGGAGAGAGGTTAAGTGGTGAGGGGGGGGTGGGTGGGGTTTGAAAAAGTTAGGGTGTGGGGTTGGGGGGGGGGGGTGGGGGGGGGGGGGGGGGTTGTGTTTAGGGGGGGGTGGGTGTGTGTTTAAGGGGGGGGGGGGGGTGGGGGTTGTTGGGGGATGTAGGTGGTTGAAATGGGAGGGTAATTGGAGGTGATGGTTTTAGTGAAGGTTGGGGGGGGAAGTGGGGGGTTAGTGGGGGATTAGGTGTGAGGGGGTGGGTGGGTGGGGGGGGAATGGTGGGGGATGGGGGGTTGTGGGGGGGTGGAGTGTTGGGTGGGGTTGTAATGGAGTTTTGGGGGGGTGGGTTGGTTAGATTGTGGGGTTTTGTGTGGTGTGAGGTTTGTGGGGGGTATTGGTGGGTAGTTGGGGGGGGGGGGTTGTGGGTTTGTTGGGAGGGTGGAGAGTGGTGGTTTTAGGGGGGAGTGATGTTGGTTTTTGTTTGTGTTATGGAGAAAGGTGTAAGTATTGGGTTTTTATAGAGGGGGAGGAGTATTTTTGTTTATTTAATGATGGGGGGGTTGTGAATGGTAGTAGTGGTTTGGTATATTTTTGATTGGGTGTTTTTGTAGTGATTAGAAGGGTTGTTTTTTTAGTAAATTAGGTGTTAATGTTTTTGTTGTATATGTTGAGTTTGGAGTAAGTGAATTAGGGAATTAAAAAAATAATTTAAGTTAGATGGCTTGCAATAGTGTTTTCAAAAGGTAATTGACGATCAATAATTGCCAATCCAATTGCAATTCCTGGAATATTATGGGACTTACTCTATTTCACTTATGAACAAGTAAGCATGTTTTATCCCATCTATGCCTCGAGCTTAAGGTCTCACCAACTAATTGCGAAAAACCCTTTATTTGGTTTATATTTATTATTTTTTAAAGTTATTGACTGTTTTATAATTCATTGTTTATTTTTTTCTTTTTTAAAACCCTTTTTGTTTTTAAACAAGTCAATAACTTATAAAAAACGAACAATAAATATAAACTACTAACACACATAACATTTAATTAAACAATCAACAATCAACTCATGCAAATCATAAATCGATGATTACCATCATTAAATAATAAAAATGTTGATAGAAATAATGCCTAAAAACATTATTAATATTTTTCATATCCTTACAATTTGATAATCACAAAATATAAAAACATCAATGAAAAATTAAAACATAAACAAGTAATAAGTCGGTTAATAATCAATATTCATACTTATATCACCCAATGTATGAAAAACACATGCTTGATCATTTTTATTGATCAAAGGAAACATTATAAAGGAAATGTTGTAAACTTTTTATAAACAGTCACAAAACATCTTATTTAACAATTAAAAGAAATGTTTTTAATTCAAAATAAAACATATTTTTGACTTTCAAATTTTTGATCTAAACGGCTAAGAAATAGTCCAGAAAACACCTCCCCAGAAAGGACAACAAAGAATGATCCTGAATAAGGGTCGGCCCCCTTAATTACATCAGGCGGGCCCCCTTAAGTGAATAAGGGGGCGACACCCTAATTAAAAGGGGCCGGCCATAGACCCAGCTCCTCCAGTCTGTCCTATAAATACTGGACTATTCCCCAACATTTTTCTCACCTTTTGCACTCATTCTTTCTGCTTAAAAACAGCCCACATATCTTCTCTAAAATCCTTTGATCATTTAATCATTTAGCTTTGTTTCCAAGTGATCCAAACTCAATTCCTCAAGTGCAAAAGAAGAATACTTCCATCATCTAGTGAAGAAGTATTACACCCCAAAATCCATATTGCAATCTTGTTGCATCCATATCATACCTTGTAAATCTTGTAAAGTTGTGTAGTTGTTAGGATTTGGTGATTGTTGTAAGTATAGTTGGATCTTGGTGATCCTTTTTAGTAGTGTTAGATAGCTGTGCTATAAGTAGTATGGTGAGAAGAAGTTGTAAATATGTAAAGTTGTAAAGATTGAAGAAGTTGTGTAGTCGTGATCAAGGTGTGAAGATAAGTTGTGTAGTTGTGAAGTTGTGAAGTCGTAAACTAGTCGTGAAGTTGTGTTGTGATATAGTGAGGGTTCAAGCTAAGATTGAACTCGACATCTAGCTTATAAATCGGAAATTGATATAAGCAACGTTGTGTGCGGTTTTTTCCGCCATAAGGGAGCTTGTTGACATAGTGATGAATACTCTCGAGTTTGGTGCTCGGGGAGTGGAGTAGGCCGAAGAAGAGCTTCGTAACCGAACCACTATAAATCTTTGTGTTGCGGTTTAATCTTTCCAACTCTTATCTTTTATTTACTTTTACATATTTACATTGTTCATATTGTGCAAGTATTGACTTCACAAAAATCAAATCTAAGTTTTATAAACAAATTTTACATATTAAATTAAAAATGTGGTAAATATTCAACCCCTCCCCCCCCTTCTAGTTTTCCATAATTGGTATCAGAGCCACGTTAAACAAGATTTTTAAAATAAATTGTATTTTAAAACTTGAATCGATCTATGGAATCGGAAAAATATTTAGAAGGGCAATCTATGCAAAGACCATCACTTTTTGAAAGTGATGGATTTATTTATTGGAAAAATAGATTCGAAACTAATGTGAAGTTCAAAAGATCTAGATCTCTTGCATGTTATTACCGATAGTGATTTTCCTCTATATCAATTTAATTCCGACACCACAAAGGATGAAATTGTAATCTTTCATAATAAGTTGATATCTTAAAAAGAAACTTGCAAAAAATAATAAAGCTAAAATGGTAATTTATAATGCTTTGTCACGTAAAGAATACGAAAGATTTATTTATGTGTCAAACCGCAAAAGAAATTTGGGATACTTTATTAATCACTCATCAAGGTAATAATCAAGTCAAAGCGAACAAAATAGATCTCTTTGTTCAAGCAATATGAACAAATTAGATTCCGGAAGTGGATATCAATAGATAATGCCTTTGCTAAAGTTTAACACTATTATTACTAGTCTAAAAGCACTTGATGAAGTTTTCTAGCAATAATTGTGTTAGGAAATGTATTAGGTCACTACTCCAAGAATGGCGCGCGAAGTCCACGGCGATTGAAGAACAAAAGAATCTAACAACTTATCTCTTGATGAAACTAATTGAAACATGAAATTTATGAGAAGTTAATTAAGAAAGATTATGAAATGGTTAAAAGCAAAAAGAACAAAGTAGATCACTTGCTTTAGAAGTGAATAAGGAATTAAGTGATGAAGTATAGCTCAAGTTCCGAGAGTGAAGACAAGAGTATGCAATGTGCCGTAAAGGAATTTAAGAATTTTCTTCACGAATGAGGAAGATTCAGACAACTACGAGGCAATTAGAAAAAACATATTCAAAGAAGTAGAAATGATAGGTTATGATAACAGTAAAGAAAAATGTATTAGATGTGGTGATCCCAAATCATTTCATTGGAGAATGTTTCAAGAGCCGCCACAGACCACCGATCAAAGAGCATTCAATGGAGTAGTATAGGAAGCGACAAAGAGAAGATGAGGTGGAAAACACTAAAGATGAAGCTTGCCTTGTAGCTCAAGCGCCTGATGAAATATGCTTAGGAGTAAACTTGGAACCCGATGAATGGATTAAAGATAGTGGATGTTCAAAACACATGACCGATAATCGAAAGTTGTTTTCTTCATACAAAGCATACAACGGAGGTACGTAATTATTCGGAAGCAACTTAGCGCGGTAAAAGTCATAGTAGAAGGTACTATTTCTCAAAAACACCTTAATAATCGAAAATGTTGAGTCACGTAAGATAACATAACTTATAACTTGCTTCATATATAGGCAAATAGTGAGTAATAAGTATGGCAAAGTAATATTTACCGAACACTAAAGTGACTAATAATCAAAAATGAAAAAGTTATAGGAAAAGAATTAGGAAAGGGAGGATTATCGTAATTGAATCTAGTAAATAAACTGGAAGACAAAATAATGCCTTGCAACTTAGAGGAAAATTCCACACTATTGCATAGAAGATTAGGACAAGCCAAATATGCAACTAATACAAACATAAGCGTCCAAAAGAATTAGTTTAAGAAATCTACCTAAACATTAAATACGACCAACATTTTTGTGATGCCTTGCAAAGGTGGAAAGCAAGCTCACGAAAGTCACAAGCCAAAAATTCGTCTCACAACTATAAGCTAGTAACTACTCCAACAATGGATTTCCTTGGGCCCTCCGCATACTAAGCTATGGTGGAAACCGTGTAAATACCATTAGTAATTGTAGAAGACTATTCTCAATACACTTGGACTAGAATTCCTTAGCAAATAAAAACATAAAGACCTCGAAGAATTTGAAATATTAGCAAAATAGACCAAAACAAATTTCAAAGTATTTACCATCGAATAAGTGTGATGAAATCTATATGAAAATATAAGTCATGCAATCTAGTTAACCATGTTAGTTTGCTATGAGGTTGATTAAAATTAGGATAATTCTTTTGTTCCTATTACAACTTTTTCGAGCAAGGAAAAATGATAGGAATGAGTCTCCCTTTTCCTTACAAGGAAAGGAGACTCGGTTTGTCTTCTTCAAGAAAGAAACAAACCATCATTTTGGTTTAATGTTGCATTAATACTATTAAAGAATCACAAAATTCAATTTTAGTATTTTCGATAATACTCCTTGAAGAAAATTAACTACCCATGTTTAACCATATAAATAATTAATTTTCTAAAGGATAAGATCCTACTTGACATACCACCATCATATCAGTTGATCTGCTAGCAATAGTGTTTCAAAAGGTAATTGACGATCAACAATTGCCAATCCAATTGCAATTCCTGGAATATTATGGGACTTACTCTATTTCACTTATGAACAAGTAAGCATGTTTTATCCCATCTATGCCTCGAGCTTAAGGTCTCACCAACTAATTGCGAAAAACCCTTTATTTGGTTTATATTTATTGTTTTTATAAAGTTATTGACTTGTTTATATTCATTGTTTATATTTTTCTTTTTTGAAAAACCCTTTTGTTTTTAAACAAGTCAATAACTTATAAAAAACGAACAATAAATATAAACTACTAACACACATAACATTTAATTAAACAATCAACAATCAACTCATGCAAATCATAAATCGATGATTACCATCATTAAATAATAAAAATGTTGATAGAAATAATGCCTAAAAACATTATTAATATTTTTCATATCCTTACATTTTGATAATCACAAAATATAAAAACATTCAATGAAAAATTAAAACATAAACAAGTAATTAGTGGTTAATATTCATTTCAAACTTATATCACTCCAAGGTATGAATAAACAAATGCTTGATGCATTTTATGATCAAAGGAAACTTTTATAAAATGTTGTAAACTTTTTATAAACATCACAAAACATTTTTTACATTTAAAAGAAATGTTTTATTCAAAATAAACATTTTGAATTTCAAATTTTTGGATCTAAAACGGCTAGAAATAGTCCAGTAAACACCTCCCCTGAATAGGACAAAAAAGAATGATCTGAATAAGGGGCGGCCCCCTTAATTACATGGGCGGCCCCCTTAATTTTAAGGGGGCCGACACCCTATTTAAGGGGGCCGGCCATAGACCCCGCTCCTCCAGTCTGTCCTATAAATACTGGACTATTCCCCAACGTTTTTCTCACCTTTTGCACTCATTCTTTCTGCTTAAAACAGCCCACATATCCTCTCTAAAATCCTTTGATCATTTAATCATTTAGCTTTGTTTCCAAGTGATCCAAGCTCAATTCCTCAAGTGCAAGAGAAGAATACTTCCATCATCTAGTGAAGAAGTATTACACCCCAAAATCCATATTGCAATCTTGTTGCATCCATATCATACCTTGTAAATCTTTTGTAAATCTTGTAAAGTTGTGTAGTTGTTAGGATTTGGTGATTGTTGTAAGTATAGTTGGATCTTGGTGATCCTTTTTAGTAGTGTTAGATAGTTGTGATATAAGTAGTGTGGTGAGAAGAAGTTGTGAAGGTGTGAAGTTGTGAAGATTGAAGAAGTTGTGTAGTCGTGATCAAGGTGTGAAGATAAGTTGTGTAGTGAAGTTGTGAAGTAGTTGTGAAGTTGTGAAGTCGTGAACTAGTCGTGAAGTTGTGTTGTGATAGATTGGTTCTAGCTAAGATTAGAACTCGACATCTAGCTTAGTGTCGGAAATTGATATAAGCAACGTTGTGTACGGTTTTCTCCGCCATAAGGGAGCTTGTTGACATAGTGAAGAAAACTCTCGAGTTTGGTGCTCGGGGAGTGGAGTAGGCCGAAGAAGAGCTTCGTAACCGAACCACTATAAATCCTTGTGTTGCGGTTTGATCTTTCCAACTCTTATCTTTTATTTACTTCTACATATTTACATTGTTCATATTGTGCAAGTATTGAATTCACAAAAAGTCGAATCTAAGTTTTTATAAACAAATTTTAAATATTAAATTAAAAAGCGGTAAACTATTCAACCCCCCTTCTAGTTTTCCACAATTGGTATCAAGAGCCACGTTAAACAAGATTTTTAAAATAAATTGTATTTTAAAACTTGAATCGATCTATGGAATCGGAAAAATATTTAGAAGGGCAATCTATGCAAAGACCACCACTTTTTGAAAGTGATGGATTTATTTATTGGAAAAATAGATTCGAAACTTATGTGAAGTCAAAAGATCTAGATCTTTGGCATGTTATTACCGATGGTGATTTTCCTCCTATTCAATTTAATCCCGAAACTAAAAAGGATGAAATTGTATCTTTTCATAAACAAGATGATGATCTTAAAAAGAAACTTGCAAAAAATAATGAAGCTAAAATGGTAATTTATAATGCTTTGCCACGTAAAGAATACGAAAGAATTTTTATGTGTCAAACCGCAAAAGAAATTTGGGATACTTTACTAATCACTCATCAAGGTAATAATCAAGTCAAAGCTAACAAAATAGATCTCCTTGTTCAACAATATGAACAATTTATGATTCCGGAAGAGGAATCAATAGATAATGCCTTTGCTAAATTTAACACTATTATTACTAGTCTAAAAGCACTTGATGAAAGTTTTTCTAGCAAGAATTGTGTTAGGAAATTTCTTAGGGCACTACATCCAAAATGGCGCGCGAAAGTCACGGCGATTGAAGAATCAAAGAATCTAACAACCTTATCTCTTGACGAACTAATTGGAAACTTGAAAGTTTATGAAGAAGTAATTAAGAAAGATGTAGAAACGGTTAAAGGCAAGAAAGAACAAAGTAGATCACTTGCATTAAAAGTGAAAAAGGAAGTAAGTGATGAAGATAGCTCAAGTTCCGATAGTGAAGACGAAGAGTATGCTATGGCCGTAAAGGAATTCAAGAAATTCTTCAAGAGACGAGGAAGATTTGCAAGACAACCACGAGGCGATAGAAAAACATTCCAAAGAAGTAGAAATGATGGTTATGATAAAAGTGAAAGAAAATGTTTTAGATGTGGTGACCCAAATCATTTCATTGGAGAATGTTCAAAGCCGCCAAAGAACACCGATCAAAGAGCATTCATTGGAGGAGTATGGAGCGACAATGGAGAAGATGAGGTGGAAAAGACTAAAGATGAAGCTTGCCTTGTAGCTCAAGCGCCCGATGAAATATGCTTAGGAGTAAACTTGGAACCCGATGAATGGATTAAAGATAGTGGATGTTCAAAACACATGACCGGTAATCGAAAGTTGTTTTCTTCATACAAAGCATACAACGGAGGTAACGTAATTTTCGGAAGCAACTTACGCGGTAAAATCATAGGCAAAGGTACGATTTCTCAAGACTCCTTAATAATTGAAAATGTTGAGCACGTAGATAACTTAACTTATAACTTGCTTAGTATAGGTCAAATATGTGATAATAAGTGCAAAGTAATATTTACCGAACACGATAGCGAAATAATCAAAAACGAAAAAGTTATAGGTAAAGGAATTAGGAAAGGAGGATTATATGTAATGAAACTAGGAAATAAACCGGAAGACAAAATATGCCTTGCAACATTAGACGAAAATTCCACACTATGGCATAGAAGATTAGGTCATGCTAATATGCAACTAATTCAATCATTAGCGTCTAAAGAATTAGTTAGAAATCTACCTAAACTTAAATACGACCAACATTTTTGTGATGCTTGCAAAGTTGGAAAGCAAGCTCACGTAAGTCACAAGGCCAAAAATATAGTCTCAACAACTAGATGCTTAGAACTACTTCACATGGATTTGTTTGGCCCCTCCGCCATACGAAGCTATGGAGGAAATCGTTATACCTTAGTAATTGTAGATGACTATTCTCGATACACTTGGACTAGATTCTTAGCAAATAAAACCGAAGCCTTCGAAGAATTTGAAATATTTAGCAAAATGATCCAAAACAAATTAGGATGTTCTATTGTATCAATTAGAACGGATCATGGTCGGGAATTTGATAATGAAGTACAATTTGGAAAATATTGTGATTTAAATGGGATATCTCACAATTTTTCCGCTCCTCGTACTCCACAATCAAATGGGGTAGTAGAACAAAAAAATCGCACCTTACAAGAAATGAGTAGAACCATGTTAAATGAACAATCCATTCCTCAAAAATTTTGGTGCAAATAATTAATAGAGTTTCTATTAGATGTATTTTAGGAAAAACTCCATACGAGTTGTTAAGAGGAAGGAAACCAAACCTTAACTATTTTAGAGTATTCGGAAGTAAATGTTTTATTCTTAATACAAAAGATTACCTAACCAAGTTTGACCCAAAGTCGTATGAAGGTGTTTTCCTAGGATATTCGCAAAATAGTAAAGCTTACATAATACTTAACAAACAAACAATGAAAGTAGAAGAATCATTAAATGTGACTTTCTATGAGACTCCTCCTCCACCTAAAACATCACCATTGGAAGATGATGAATTAGTCGAAGAAGAAGCTATTGAAGTTAGTAAAACAAAACCCATAGGCAATGATCTTGAAGACATTTCATTAGAAAATAATCAAATAATAAACATTAAAGAATCTAAAAGTCATCCCCTAGAAAATATTATTGGTAATCTAAATCAAAGAACACTTAGGTCGCAAGCTGAAGAGAAAAGCAATTTCTTTTGCTTTATTTCAACAATAGAACCTAAAAATATAAATGAGACATTAAAAGATGAAAATTAGATAATGGCCATGCAAGAGGAACTAAATCAATTTATAACAAATGATGTTTGGGAACTAGTCCCAAATCCCATGGATATGACCATTATAGGAACAAAATGGGTATATAGAAATAAACTCGATGAAAAATGGGGGTCGTAACTAAAACAAATCTAGGTGGTGCCAATGGTTATAAGTCAACAAGCAGGAAATTATTATATGAACATATGCACCGTAGCTAGACAAGAGTCCAATAAGAATACTTTTAGCTTATGCTTCGCACTAGATTTTAAGTAAACCAAATGATGTAAGAGTGCATCCCAACAGTTTTCAACAATGAGGAGGTTACGTGGCACAACCTCCGGATTCATTGACTTCGCAAAACCTAATTATGTCTATAAACTTAAAAAAGCTCTTTATGGTCTAAAACAAGCCCCAAAAGCTTGGTATGATCAACTAAAAGCATTTCTTATTATTCCATGGGAATGGTAGATAACACTCTCTTCACTAAAAAAAAGACTCCACACATCATTATTGCCAAATAAATATGATGACATTATAGTTCGGTATCTACTTTTCAAGAAATGAGTGATAACTTTCCAAGATCTTGCATGGATGAGTTGAAATGAGTAATGATGGGAACTAAACTTTTTCTTAGATTACACCTAAAATTAATTATGAAGTGATGGAATATTTTTTAATCAATCAAAATATATTAAGGAAATGCTTAAGAAATTTAGACTAGAAGACTCTAAGCCAATAAAAATCCCTATATCTACGAAAACTAAACTCACAAGAGACGAAGAAGGTGAGTCCGTAGATAATACCAAATATAGAGGCATGATAGGTAGTTTATTATACTTGACGGACAGTAGACCCGATATCATGTTTAGTGTTTGCCTTTGTGCACCTTTCAAGAGGATCCAAAGCCTCATCAACCTAGAACGTTAAACATATCTTCTATACATAAAGGCACTATGCATTTAGGATATGGATCCTAGAGGGATCCGGCATAGAAACAATAGTTTTATCGGATCGGAACATGCGGAACTACGTAGATGCGCAAGAGCACTAGTGGTTTTGCACATTATGGGATTTGTTTAACATCTTGGTTTTTGAAGATGCAAAACGCTCTTGCCATCCCTCATAAAACCGAAGCGAATATGTGTAGCGCACGGAAGGCATGTCAACAAGCACTATGGATGAAACAACCTCGTAGACTATGGGCATTAGTTTACACTGATATATCCAATTCTGTTTTTGTTTGGTGGGATAATAAAGGGGCTATAGACTTAATTAAGAATCCCCGTTTAACACTCACGAAACAAAACACATAGAAAACTCGCCACCACTGACCTCATGATAATGTTCAAAAAGGGAATATCCTATAGAAAAGGCTCATCGGAAGACAACTAGCCGATATCTTAACTAACACCACTTAAACTTGAAACCATTTAACTACTAACGCGCTAGGTCTAGAAATGAATGAACAAATTGACTAAGTTCTTCAGCACTAAAAATAAAAAATGAACTAAAGTTCAAAAATCTAAGAAAAAAATATTTTCCCTCGTACGTGGCCCCTTAATTTAAAAGGGCGGGCCTCCCCCTAAATTTTAAGGGTTACCTCCCATTGAAAAAAAAATTATCTCTTGTGTCTACTTACTGTTTTGCACAAAAACACAAGATTAGGAAAAACATATAAGCAAACTTTTTTCTAATACATATTTCATTATACATATATATAAACAATAGTTCGAATCCATTATTTTAAAGAAAGTCTTTCCTCTTATCTAGGATCACATGAAAATTAATTTTCATAAATGTTGAAATAATGCTAAAAATATTTTTTTTTCATATCATTAATGTGCTCTTACTTGTTGTCAAAAATATAGAATCTAAAAAAAATTAAATAAAAATTTTCGATAATCTTGTGTAGACGCCAAAACTAAAATCAAGGGCATTTGGATGATTTCCTAGTTTTGCATGTATTATGTCCGAAATAAATGCTACTACCACATTTGTCGCACTTAGGCAACACACTAGTGTTGCAACAAATGTTTGGTTTCCTTTTAGACTTAACCCTCTAACAATGATAAAATATTTTTTGCCTATATCTAGTTGCCAATTTCATATTGCTCATTCACTCAACTCAATATATGATTATATGCAAAATTGTGTGAAATTAGGTTATCTAACATAAGTAAAAAATGTTAATGCTTATTCCTATGTGCTAAAAATCTTAATTGCCATAAAAGAATGAACTTGCTGCAAAATTAACTTCCAAAACAGAAACCCTCACACAAAATTTTGAGAAAAAAAATTGAATTTTGGGAAATCTGGGAAATGCCAGAGGGCGACCCCCTTAATTCATAACGGGCGCCCCCCTTATCTTTAAGGGGACCGCCCCCTATTTAAGGGGACCGCCCTAGTATAACACGGGTAAAACAATATTTTTTTTCTTTTTACCAAATAACCCTCTATACTTAGCTATTTGTTTCCCTAATTCACAAACATATTCTTGGAATTTGATCTTTTGAATGTCCATTTCTTCCTAAATTACAAACTTTCCCGCCTATAAATACATCCCTCATATCACTTCACACAAGTCATCCTCACCAATCGACATGTCTAACAAACCCACATCCAAACCATCAAGGGTAGCCAAAATGAGTGTGAAACCCATTTGGAGGAAGAAACCAAGCATTTGCAACTCCTCAAATGTGCTCAATACAACTTCACCCATACCAAAACCACTAACTCCTCATCATGAACCATCTCAAGAAAACAATCACCCCAATCAAACATTACCAAATCCTTGCATTAAGGATACTTTCACACACCACAATATGTCTCACACCTTAACCATTCCCTATCTTCAGCCCATTCAATCACATGCTACTCACAACTATGACAAGCTACCATCTCAAAATAGACAACCAAACTCAACATACAACACCTCTGATCTGCAAGTAGAGAAAGCCTTGTTGATGACATAAATCAACTTCAAGACCTATCAAACCTTCTAGCCATGCATCTCTCCCAACAACAACAAAACAATAATTTCTCATTACCTTACTCTCCAAACTTACCACACACGCACCTCTTAACATCAACCCAGTGAACCCCATGTGGGTATTTTCCCTTAGTTGCATTTCACTCAAAAACAATTTCTTGCTTTAAGTGAATATCAATTGGATTGAATTCCTCCTCACATCGACCGTCATCCATACCAACCTAGGGTATTCAAAGAGACTACCCTTCCACAACCGCCTCCACTCTAAACTCTCCATCAACAAACAACTAATCTCATAATATGTCTACAAATAATTTGCCAAACCCTTTTGTGTCGCAAGCAAGTCAAAAATCCTTCTATGTCTTATTTAGATTTCTGATGTATTACTAATATGCTCCCTAAAAGCATTATTTGTTTTTTTATGTATGCTTGTGTGTGGTTACACACATTGCCTTAATTGAATGAATATCCATCTTGCTTGATGCTTGCTTGCTCTTCTCATATTTTTCCTTCCTTCTGCTTACATGTTAGAAATAGTAGTGTTGTTCTAAAAACTCGTTTTTGTAGTCAAGAAATCATAGCACGATTCCTTTGCCCCATCGAAAAGGGGGAGCACACGATCAAGGGGAGCATTTATTTCCGTATGATTTTACTAGCAATCCTCGACATGCCTTTTTGTTCTACAAAAAGGGGGATAAATGACATGAAACTCACTAAATACTTGTTTAAAATAATTTTACATTTAATGAGTTTAAGTTTTGTAATCATCAAAAAGGGGGAGATTGTTGATAGAAATAATGCCTAAAAACATTATTAAATAACTAACATCTTAATGTTTTGATAATCACAAATAAAAAAAACGTTTAACGTAAAATTAAACGTAAACAAGTAATTAGGAGTAAATTCTTATTTCAACATATACATCACTTAAAGTATGAATACATACATGCTTAATTGCACTTTATAGAACAAAGGAAATCTTTATTCAACCTCAAACTTTTATAAAATGTTGTAAACATTTTTATAAACATCACAAAACATTTTTTATATTTAAAAGAAATGTTTTATTCAAAATAGATATTTTGAATTTCAAATTTTTGAACCTAAAACGGCTGAGAAAAAGTCCAGTAAACACCTCCCCTGAATAGGACAAAAATTAGGAATGCCATCTGAAAAATTGGTGGCCCCTTAATTATAAGGGGGTCGCACCCTATTAAGTGGGATACCGGCCCGATAATACTCCCCGCTCCTCCAGCTTTTCCTGTAAATACGGATCTATTCCCCAACATTTATACTCACCTTTTGCACCATCTTTCTGTTCAAAAAACAGAAGCCCTAAATCTCTTTAAATCCTTTGATCATTTATTCATAAAGCTTTATTTCCAAGTGATCCAAGCTAAATTCCTCAAGTGCAAGAGAAGAATACTTCCATCATTAATTGAAGAAGTATTACACCCCAAGTATATATTGCAATCTTATTGCATCTACATCATATCTTGTAAATCATTTATAAATCTTATAAAGTTGTGTATTTATTAGGTTTTGGTGATTGTTGTTAGTATAGTTGGATCTTGGTGTAACCTTTTCTAGTATAGTTAGTAAGTTGTACATATGTAGTGTGGTAGGAACAAGTAGTGAAGGTGGATTTGTTAGACTTACGAGAGTAAAAGATCAAAGTACTGTCGCGTAGAATGAAAAGTCAAGTACTGTCGTATATAGGAACTTAAAAGATTAAAACGGTTGTTTTAGCATTTACTTGTAACAGCTATTAGTATAGTATCGATTAAGTATTTGTGTATATTCAGTGACTTATACCTACTAGTGGTTTTCCTTAAGTTTATAAAAGGACCCCTAGGAAGGCTTTTAGAATAGATAAACAAAAAAATACACGAATCATAAGTATAGAAACTGTTAGTGGATCTGCAACTTAGGCAGAATCAAAAGTTTATAATAGAAATCATTGAGAAACTATTGTGTGTTCTTCTTGATATTGTTAATTAGTTTCCGCATAATTAACAATATTGTATCAGTGTTACATTGCTACTAACTTGGATTTATTCAAGGAGGTAACATCCTTTACAGGTTAAAGGGTTGGTATACTAAGGTAAAACGATCCTACAATGGTAATCAGAGCCTGTGAAGAGAGACTCGTGATCACGAAGACTTTTATCGTTTGAAATTTTTTTCCAAAATCCAAGAAGATGGTCTGAAAACTGAACCAATCGGTTTCCCAACTCGTCAGTCACTGCAACTTAGATCCCTAAAATCAAGAAGGTAATAGACCAAGGTCCATTAAGATGCGACAAGAATAATGCTATCAATGATCACATACTATGGGAACATATCACCAATGGAAATCAAACCACAACTGATCCAGCAACTCCCTCAGAGTATACACCAAAGACTTCGCTTCTGCATAACCGCAAGAAGAAACAATGAGAAAGCCCTTAATATACTGCTTTCTGCTATACCTGATAGGCATCTTCTCAGCTTTCATGATGCTGTAGACGCAAGATCTTTATGGAGAGCCATAAAAGGCGAAGATTGTAGGAGGAACGAAGCATCAAAGAAGATGCAAAAAATCTGTTGAAACAACAAATTAGAGACAATCACTATTGATCTAGGGAAGAACCAATGATCAGACATACGAAAGGTTTCAGCAATCAAAGCATGCTTGAATTACATGATCCTACATGTCCATTGAAGATGCAAATTTGAAGTTTCTAAGAAGCCTACCACTGTTGGCATGTAGTGGCTACATGATTCCGGGGATAACCGATTGGATGAGTTATAATTTTGATGAACCTCTACAACACTTAAAGGTGACGCTCATGAATTGAGGTGTCTCCAAATTCAAGTTCACCAAACATTGCCTTTCTATCCACAGAAGTTCAAGGGCAGTAACTTTGAAACAAAGTACTGCTTGACCAACATGTATCCCAAAAGGATATCACAACTAGCCTCAAGCAAAGGTGCCACTGCTCCTAACTAGCTTCTCACTCAATGAAATCATTTGCTCTTTCTTTTCTCAACAAGCCTCCATGCCAACAACTCATGATGATAAAGACCTGCTACAAATTGATGAAGATGCTATGGAAGAAATTTGACATTAGGTGCAGGTGGCTATATACTGCAAGGATAAGGAAGTTTATGAGGAAGACAGGAAAGACCAATTGAATCTCAAGCAAAGAATGGGATGCACTTTGTGACAAATCAAAGATTGAATGTATTAATTGCGTCCCAAAAGTTGGGTCTTTTTGGCTAGAGAGTGCCGATTTGCTAAGTTATCAAGAAACAGAGCAAATGGTCGTCAGGAAAAGAAGATTGTGGCTATTGAAGATTCAAACTCAAAAGCCTTGGTGGCAACAGACAACAATGAAGATATTGATTGGACCAAGGAATTTGATGCTGAACCAGTGACTTTTGCTATGATGGCACTAGCAGGAGTGGATGAAGATGATTGGAGCATGGAGATTGATTCAGAACCCATGCACTTTGACCAAGATGGATTCGGTGATTTTGACTGGAGCAACACAGCTGATGATGTACCAGTGTCTCTAGCCTTGATGGCTACAAACTCAGAGGTACCTTACTGTTCCAAATGTAGTAAGTCTTATAAACTGTTGCTTGAAAACTATCAAAAAGAAAGAGATAATTTTCAAAAAGCTAGGACTGAAATTCTAGGATATCAAATGAGCTTAGAGTCATTAGAAGTCATACTTAAAACACATGAAAAGAATGAATATGCATGGGGTGATAAGTATGAACAAATGGAATATGACTTAAAGATAAGGGATTTGAAACTAGAAGAAAAACAAAAAGGAATAGATCCAAGCCTTAAAAAAAGAGATGAGTTCAAAAGAAAAACTTGAGAATGGACAAAATGCTACTGTACTCAACGAAGTCCTAAACAAACAAAGATAATGTGTCTGTAATAAGTCATTATAGGGTTTTGGGATTGAGTAAGTATAGTATGAGAAAGTGACATTTCATCTGGGATGAAACTTTGACTGATTCGTGTACTAAAATTTCAAAAGAGAAAAGGCCTACAAAGCATACCTCCACCCCCAGGTACAAATATTCCACTAGGGAAAATGTCCTCCTTAAAGGGATAGATGAACTAGCCATGAGGAATAAAGTGTAAATCAAGAGAAAACAAAATCAAGTCAACCAGAAATTGATAGAAATAAAGTCATAATTGAAGATTGGGTTGATAGTGATGATGAAGAGACTGATGTTTCAGAAAGTCAAAAGGAAACTGTTTTTAACTCAGAGAATAGTGAAACATCTTTTGAAAACAGGTCACCAAACAGTCAAAACAGTGTTGGTCAAAGAAACTATGACAAAGACTTGAACAAAGGGGGAAAATTAAGTTTTTAGTATGTTACCGTCCCCAATCACCAATTAAGGATTGTAACATACCTGAAAGAACCTTCAAACAAACCCAAACTCACAAGCCTAAGGGAACACAGGGTTCAAAGGACACAAGACCAGTCTGGAACACCATCAAAAGGGTGAACCATAGTAATTTCTCAGGGAATTCTAGGTACCCTCACCAAAGGAGATCTTTTATTCCATTAGCAGTACTTATAAGGGATGGGTTGAAAAGTACTTCTAGACCAACAATGACACAAATCGACCTCAAAAAGACTTAGTTAATGTGTTTTATCAAGGTACTGCTAGGTCTAGAGTACCACAAGCAGTACTTTCACGAAGTACTGGTAGACCTTATTATCCAAGGATGGATAATAGAAGACCTAGAACCTCAAGTTTTTCACCATCATCAAGGTCTTCTAACCCAAGGACTACTTATAGACCACACAGACCCAATTACACAGCAAGAAAAATCTTCGATTTCAGATTCTATTTGGCCCACCATCTACAATGATGCCCATGACTTTTGTGCCACTCCGGTGTACATTTATCATCGTCAAGGAAAATTACGCAACGTGAAGAATGCCACAAAACACCATCCAGTTTTGCGAAATACTTTGACATCTGGGGCATTGATTTATAGGGCCTTTTTCCGACTTCAAGAGGAAACAATTACATACTCGTGGCTTGTTGAAACTATTTGTCAAAATGGGTTTGAAGCAAAAGCGCTCCCCACCAATGAAGCCCGAGTTGTCTGCAAAGTTTTGAAAAACTCTCTTCTCTCGATTTGATTGCACCCGACAATCCATAAGTGATCGCGAACTCACTTTTGCAAGACCAATTTACAAAAAGTCCATGCTTAAATATGATAGTAACTCATGTCTTCTCCACGCATATCACCCACAAACAAGTGGCAAGTTGAGGGTGCCAAATCGTGGTTTAAAGCGTATATCTTGAACAGAACCGTGGAGAAAATCGTGCCTCTGGTCCGATAAACTAGATGATGCATTATGAGGGCCTTCCGGCACAGCTTACAAAACCCCCATATGGGTGTACTCCATAAACTAGTTGGTACGGGAAGGCATGTCATCTACCGATCGAGCTAGAGCACAAAGCCTACTGGGCTCTCAAGCATACAAATTTTGAAGTTCAAACTGCGGTGAACAAAGAAAGTTCAACAAAATGAACTAAATGCACTTCGTGATCAGCCTACGAGAACTCTCTGATCTAGAAAGAAAAATCAAAGAGGATACACATGCTAAGATCATAAACCGCCGTTTTATCAACGATGGTGATCGAGTCCTCCTCATCAATTCTAGACTGAAGAATTTCTCAGGGCAAGATGTGAAATCCCCGTTGTCGGACATTCACCGTTGTCCAAGTTTTTCCTTATGGCACCGTCGAGCTATCTCAAAACTCCGGGCCCAACTTCAACAGTGAATGGTCCCATCGCATCAAACATACTTTGGAGGGGACGTACCAACCGAGGTTGTGACCCAGATGTCAAACGTTCCCCATGGACCAAAAATTCGGGGACGGGTCAAGCGCGGACCCTAAACAAGCGCTTCGTGGAGCACCCCATGCTTATCCGTATATGTAATAATAAGTGTTTTTTGGTGTTAGAAGGTTTATATTTTCCATACCCGTGTCTGTGTGCTTGTATGTCCAGGAATACCCGGATTGTGAAGGCTCTCATTTCTGTCATTTTTAACTCGAGCTTCACATCCTCAGACTTCATTTTGGGAAATCAAGTGATTCCAAATCTAATCGACTAACGTTTTATCTTTTGGCAACACTTCTTAAACGCCTTAGATTTACGTAGTACCCCTTTGAAACATCTAGAATGAGGTTTAGTCTATATGGGGGGGGGGAATCTTCGATTTGATTTTTGCCTGCAGTCGTTGTTATCACATAATCCCGTTTTACCACCAAATTTTTGCAAAAATACCACAAAAAAAAAAAAAAAAATTTAAAAATTTCAAAAATAGAATAAGTGTTTTTGTCTTTTTTGGGTAGAGTAAGAATAAATTTTTGACTCGAGTCGGCGTGTTGAGCCTAGCTAGTGTTCTTTTTAGCCATAGTTTCACAAATTGCTTTGAATTCTTAAGTTGAAAAGAACGAGAAAATGATAGAAGTTAAATTAAATATAAGTTTTAAGTGTCAAGCAAGTTTCGTCTAAAAACTTATATGAATAACATGTGTTTCTTTTTCTCCATAAGCTTCTAATCCGCCTAATCATACTGTTCGTTTAATTCGGCTAAGTCAATCGATGTTTTCAAAAAAGCTTCAAAATTTGTGACTTGATTCTTAAAAAAAAAGCAAAAGTCTTTGAAAAGATTTGATGCCAATAAGCATACATTTGTATATAGTGGAGTCAAGTAATAGAAGTTTCGTGATATCCCACTTCCCGCAAACCACGAGGTGGGGGTTCAAACTAAACAACTTTGCTTCTAGGTACTTGGTGTTCGTGATAAGCTCACTTGAAGAAATGTCTAGTGTAGGGTTCAAACTAAGACATTAATCCTTAGCCATATTAGGAAAAAGTAGTTTGATGTTGATTACCCACTACGCTAGTCAACGGGGTGGTTTCAACTACGAACACCGGACGTTGTTGTGGATATCCTACAAGTGAGCGAGGCTCTAGGTAGGGTGTACAAACTACGCAACGCATTCCAAGCTTTAAGACTTGAAAAAAAAATAAAAATAATAATAATAATAATAATAATAAATAATTTTAAGTTCTATAAAATCAAGTTGCCAAATATCTTATAAATTGTGCTTGAGTCACGATTTCATTTTTTTACAATGAGAATAAAGTTTGATCTATGGTTGAGTAACAATCGGATCACACACACGTAATCATTTATCATGTCGGGATTCAAAAGTTCATGTCCCTAAGTAGTGAGGGCTTTACACCTAAACTTATATCGACAATGATCTCGTTTAATTGCTTGGCTTAAGACTAGTGAAAAATCGGGGACGATGAAATTTATCCGACAGGACATCCGTAGATTATTCTATGGACGTTTCTCACTCTATGATCCCATTGTGAGTTAAATAAGAAAGACAAACCATTCAAAAAATCCAAAAAAAATTAGAGTAGTCAATGTACATACAAAATAATGGTGTTAATCGGGATTTGTCGAAGCTATTGATTCTTTCCTTTGACAAACACTTTGCTACTTTTCAAAGTTATTAGTCGGAGGGGGTCAAGAGTCTTAGTTTTCGTTAATGCTTACTTCATAGCATTGCGTGAGGACACGGCAATACCTTAGTATGGGGGATTTTGGTATGTGCTTAAATACACATACCTTTTACCTTTAAAAACGAGCTGAAATAACCAAAAACGGACTTAAAATGCCAAAGATACGCTTGTTTTGCTAAATGTATTGTGCAGGAACGGATAACCAAGAAAAGGACGAAAAACAAAGCCAAAACAACAAAACCGGACTCGGAATGGAAAAGCTGTGAAGGACAAAGCCAAATCAAAGCCAAAGACCAGAAAAGTCAAAGTCAAAGTCAACTCAACAAATTAACAGTCAAAACCGGAGCCGTAATTGAAGAATACTATTGGTTGCAATCTCAACCCATCTGATGGGCCGGGAAAGCCCAATAGTATATTAATGAAGACTGTGAAGACCAAATGGGCCCTCAATCAATGACAACAGCCCATTTGTGTGCATTTGACAGAGACTATGAAGACTTTGAAGGCCCGATCCTAGCCCTTGAATAAACCAATCTCAGCCAGTGTACACACAAAACCCACCCAAACCTTATTGGGCCCAAATAAACCCAATTGGGCCCAATACACAAACCCAAGCCCAATACTGGCCCAAAAACAATTTTTATAAAACCTTAGGGACTTAAATTGTCAAGTTTAAAAATGTTTGTAAAAAGAAAAGTGTTTTAAAAATAAGAGGGACTGAATTTGCAATTTTACAAAATTGATTTCTCTTTATAAAAGGCAAGGACCGAATTTGCCATTTGCTCATTCCTTCTTTAATTCTTTGTGTTTAATACACAAGGGGCAGTTTTGCCATTGTTTAAACTTGTTTATAACTAAAAGGGGACAAACAGAATTGGCAAATGTATGAAACCTTAGGGTTTCTTTTTGGGTTTTCTAAACTTTTAAATATAAACATCCAATCCCGGTCATCTTCCCAACTCACTTTCCCGCCACCACCTCAAAAGGCCAAATATCACATGAAACCACCCCAACCCTTTACCCAAACCAATCCTTTACCCGGTTTAAACCTAAACCCACACCCACTAACTTGTTTAAATACCACGCTGGCAATCCCCCCTCCCCCCAAGGTAAATCAATGGCGGATTGAGCATTTAGAAGTAGCACAAAAGAAATCAAGGGCTAGGATGGGTTGTTGAAGCTTCAGACACACAAGAAACACACATTTGAAGCCTTGAAGCTTCTATAAATTGGAGAAAGCACAAAGCCGAAAGACACACTAGTTTAACTTAGCATTTTTTTTTACTTAACTTTTAATTAAAATTGTAACTTAAGCTTTCAGCTTACTTTTTAGTGTAATATTGTTATTTTCAAGCAAATTAATTCGAGTTTAAAGTCTATCTTAAGTTTCTTAATTTTCCAATTGTCAACTCTTGAATTCGTGTTTAAATTGTGAAGAAAATTGTGTTTTTCTTGTTACTTAATAATCACACTAGTATTAATATCATTTACCCTTAATTTACTTTAAATTAACTCAAGTAAAAACGGCTTTTACTTATTTAAAGGGGTGTTTGGTAAAAGCCCAAAATGGGTCAGTTTGGGGGTTTCATGGGTCACAAACACTCAACCACCTTTGGCTGAGTGTGTGTGATTAATTTGACCAAGAAAATCAAAACCTTTAGTTTAAAATTTAAATCTTAGTTAACATTTGAGTTTTTGTCAAAATCTTATAAAAAAATTAAGCTTTAAAGCTCAAGCTATTGGGACAGCTTAAGCTTCTCATTTTTGAGCCTTATTTAGTCACTAAAATCTTTTTTTAAAACACTTTGGTTCTGCCCTCTTTACTTTGACAAATTAAGTCAAAGTGTGGCTTTGCAATTTTTTTTAAAAACCCTCAATTTTAAGCTGCAATTTCAGCAGCTTATATTATTTTCTAGACCCTCAGATTTTGAATATTAGCTTATTGGCCATCTTTCTACAACTGTTTGGGAATTATTTTGGATAAAACCTCATTTTGGGCTTATTTTCATAAGCCCAAAATAAGCCCTCAGCCAACACTGTTGCTCCCCTGGTGCTGAGCACCAGAATTCAGCACCCTTTAAATTGGTCAATTAGAATTAAGCCCTTAGTTTATTTTAGCTTTTAGTGTAGCTTAATAATAGTTCTTTAAGCCCCCAAGAGTTGGTAGCTTAATAAGCCTCTTAGCTTAGCTTATTTTGGGTTTAAAAATCCCCATTTTCTGCCTTTTATATAATTAAGTCAAAATAGCTTATTCCTTTTCTAGCTTATTTTAGAGCTTATTTGTGTTGCATTTGGTTGATATAGATAAAAGTAACTTAGTTAAGTTTAATAAATCACTTTTCAGCTTATCTTGAGCTTTTTAGCTCAAGCAAAAAGCCAATAAGCTATTTAGGCTTATTTAGCTTCTGTCCGGATAAAAGCCCACTTTTCCAGCTTATTAAGTCCATTACAGCTTATATTCCTTTTGTAAAAAATGATAAGCCAAGTCCCCTCTACAACTTTCCTGTTTTGAGTTTTGGCTAAAAAGCCTTTTGGACCTACTTTGTAATCGGGGTCCAAATTCAGGGACCAATTGTGTAGTTTCCTTTCTTTTTGGTTAACACTGTTAGTGCTTAGGGTTAGGTTTAGTTTACTTCGTTAGTCTCAATTGCCTTTCACTGTTAGTCCTTGCCAGTTAGGCCCGTTAGTTATTTAATTTAATTTAATTTAGTTTTAGGTTTAATTTTAATTAGTTTAATTAATATAAAATGCTACAGTAACTTTTAGGGCTTTTTATATTTTTAGATTCCTCAACTTTTTCTTTATTTAATTTGATTTTTTCAGATTTTTTTTGTAATAATATTTTCTGTCTTTTTCTATTTAATTAGTTTTAATTAGTTTTTAATCTTAAAAAATTCATAAAAAATACAAAAATTAACAAAAAAATATTTTTCTTTTTAATAAAATTTTATTTAATCAGTTAGTTTATATTAAAAATATAAAAACTTATGTAGGGTAATTTTTGCTAAAAATTCAGTTCCGGGCCCGTTTACGAGCCCGGATTTTTCGTTTCTTACCGTTTTGTTCGCTTTTTAACTCCAATTTTGAAATTTTTTACATTTTCTTTTAAGTTAGAATATTTTTAATTTATTTAAATTTTAAAATTAATTTTAGGACTTTATTTTTGTAATTTTTAGTTTTAGCTTGTGACTTAATTCCCGGTAGTCTATAATTGCATATTTAATTTAGTTAATTAATTTTAATTATTTTAGTCAATCATTTTTAGCCTAATTATGTTCCCCGTAGATTTTTAGGATTCCCATTACCACTGTTCATGCTCCCGTAGTTTAGGTATTTATCCATATAACTATTTCTGCTCCCCGTAGTTTTAATTAAGGTTCCCAATTTCCATTGCTTGCTTCCCGTAGAATAATTTTAGTAATTTTAGTTTTCTTTAATTAATTTTTAGTGTTATCTATTAAAAATCAAAATCATATTGTTTCTCAATTCCCAAATCATCAATTCAATTGTCAAACACGCTACATATATTTACTGTCTAAGTTATTCACTGGTTGCGAACTTGTTGAACCCACACGTTGGTTGTTGGACACCCTGCGAGACGTCGAATCATCAATGATCTCTGTAACACGTTTAAGAAAGAACCATATGCATATGTCAACGCAAATTGCGAATAGAAAAATATAGAGTCAAATGAAGCTAACAATTACCTGTATCCGATTTAGATGAACCTTTGACACGATTAGTATTGTAAGACGTGGTTTCAAGTGCTTTTCCAGTTGTAACACATAGAACATTAGTTTTTCTAACCTGTGGATGGCACGATTGCACATACCTGAAAGTTCCTATTAGCGCATTAGCTTTTCTTTTGCTAGAATTCATCAACCTAAACTTACAATTCATTGAAGCTTCGCATTTGTAAATATCAACATAATTTACCAAAAGTTCCTATTAACATAGTTTACCAAAAAAACATAAATATCAACATCACTCAACAAACTATTCTAAAATTCATCAACCTAAACTTACAATTCATTGAAGCTTCGCATTTGTAATCCTCCTGTTCTTTCAATCGGGAAAAATCACTATGTGAGTAGAAATCTCTGGAAATTTTCTAGAAGACGGTAGGTCTAGGTGGTTTAGATATGAGACATCTTATCTAGAAAATAATATAAACTGGAAATAACGGAGCACACAGAATGGGCTGGACCCTACAAAACAGGCTAGAGGGAGCCCATGACCAAAACGACATAGCCGTTGGTCGTTTTGGGATTGACTTTTAGTATACACGAGTTGGAAAATAACCCGCGCGTTGCGGCGGGGGCTAACATGTTCATGCAACTTGGTTCTTTTGCTTTACAAAATTGTAAATCTTGACAATAATTTTAGAGCATGAAGTTAAAAATGAAGCTAAAGTAAATGCAAGTAATGCCCTTTGCTGGTAGAAATACATTTCTTCCTTTAGGAGAATAAATCAGCAACTTTACCAAATTTGAAATGTGGCTTCGATAGTTGATCACGCTTAGAGAATAAGCACGCATACAACAAAAGGGCAGCGAAGTTTGGCCACGGGGTTCAATTTATCACATGGAGGAATGAAGAATCAAATGTGTAAAAGTCCGACCTGTGGTCTGACGATAGCACTCTGCTTGCCTCCATCAGCCTTCTCCACAACGACCCTCTCAGCTTGTTGTGTAACATACGTAATTTATTATCTGTTAACATCATGATAAAAAAATGTACGTCCAGCTAATAGTAGAAAAAGTAATATGATGAGCTATTGAACAATAAACTATGTAAATTTACTTACCGTACGGAGTTTTCTCAGCTTTTTTCTCCAACCAATGTTGGCTTGTAGTTTGACAATTTAATGCCTCATTAATATATGTATATGTGGTATTGCTACCTACATTAACATATATAGCAAAATCAAATAAAGCTATTTCATCTGTGTTAGTATATAGATATATAAGCAATAATAATAAAAAAATTCGTACATGTTTTGTGTTGTAGCTGATTGGTCATATCAGGTAAATGGTTCTTTAATGTGTGACATTTGTTCACACTATTTAGCCGATTGAAGTTAGATATTAGTCTGAGTGTTTGATGGCTGATGCGATTTCATTGTTTCTGTGAAAAAAAATAAAAAAATATGAGATGTTGTTATACAATTAAAACAATATAGTGCATTAATAACACACTTACGTTGTTGGCAACAGGTGTGTTATCTATTACTACGCATATTTCTGGATTTGGTACTTGTAGGCTGTATCAACATATATAGCAAATCCAAACAAACGCATGCCGTGATAATGTAAAGAAGATCCCATACCTGATTTGCAGCCTTGATGACGTTCAATGTGTTTGGCTTGAAATGAATAAGTCACTACCTTGTAGAAGGATGAGGAAAGTATGTAAACGAAGGACCTTTACCTGTCTTCGAATTCGCTGCCATGTGAAACTCATACATAGATTACTAAAATGTTTTCAGCGTAGACATACTCCACCCCTTGTTTAGCGAGCTAATATTATTCAATCTATGTATTTGCAGATTTTGAAAGCTTTTTGATAAACAATGGCTGACCCAGTTAGTGTAGGTCAGGTCAAATTTGTCAGTTGTGGTTCAAGTGTAGGAAAACTGTGACGCCTTTTTTTGGGCAAGAAAACTATCATTATTTATAATACAGTCTTGTAGCTAATTGGGCGCGTGCAAACTTTGGGATCTTTTTTTCAAATATTATCAAAATCAAGGATTAACATAATAATTTGTCTGATATTGACCCTCTCTCTGCACATTACCATTCGTTTTTAATTATTATAGCAGCAAAACCATCATTTATTTAGTATGTTTTCATTGTACAAATGATCAACTTATCGCACTTTGCTGAACATTGTCATATAACAATTATATATTCCAGAAAACGTTGTTCAGTTATATTTTAACAGTCACATGACTCGTGTTATTTTTAGTAGATAAAATGTGCATTTTTTTCACCTTTAATGACAACGAATAAATAAATAAGATGTGGAGAATCTTACAATTATGAACTGTCAAGATGGTGGAAACATCAACCTCAGTCAGCCGCGAGCTCAACATCATCATATTAAATCACTGAAAAGATAACATAAGACGGTTACAAAGATAGGCGAACAGAAAGTATGGTGTGAATATCTTAATAAACAATCAGCCGAACTCTTTCTTGAGTAAAAAAAGTGGCTTATTTACTGAAAAAGCTTATAAGGTAACCGAAACGGCCCATTAATATAAAAAAATAGATGCTATATACCTTGCTGATAGTATCCGAAACTTTTATGTCTCTGCTTTTGCTTCTAACTAAAAAGACACTGGTATATAGCTGAGTGACACTACCTACAAACAAAATAACATTCAAAAATATAAAATCGATACTTCTCTAGTGAATATACATTTGACCCATTAATGGGTTCCTCTAATGGGTAAAACGCAAATAAATACCCTTTTAGTAACAATAACAATACTGATTAAACGGGATTAGGAAGGTCGTCAAGTATGTATCATCATACGGCTCCGTCCCGAGCTTCCGTCGTCGGCCTTGTCATTAGACCACTATCTATGCATGTATTTTCAGCCTAGACTCTATAATATCAACTCCCCTGTAACAATAAAAACCAAAACTTAATTCACACCCACATAATCAAACCATCAAAACTATACCAAACCCATAAAACCATAAAGAACCCCCTAAAGATTAAACCTTTAAAATCACGCATACTAAAACCTCAATACCTTTAGGCTAAATAACTTCCAATTAGATTGGAATTGTCGTCTATAGATAAATGATGAAACAATAAACCATATTGCGGTAAGCAGACAAAACGCATGAATCAACCTTACCTTAAGCGTAGCCAGAAAAGATGTTGCAGATTGTTACCGTATACTACAGGTAAACCAATACATAATCATCATAATCCTAAAAAAAGCAAAACTTGTTGAATAAAATTCGAAATAAATAAAAGAAAGGAAAAAACTTACTTGTTAAAAGAGCAATATCATCATGTTCAATCTTTTTCACTACAAAATACAAACCATACCTTAAATTAAAACCTAAAGACAACATATTACCTTGAATTGAAACCAGATTGACAGATTAATTACCGTACCTCTATGGAAGGTGGATGACGAATCACTGAGTTTCGTCAAGATGTGTATACTGAAAGAGAAGTTTTTAGGTAAAAGAGAAAGATCTAGAGTGGTGTTTGAGACGGTGGATATGTATCTGAAATAATGGGCTGGAGCAAACGGGCAAAAGAACAGGCCACACTAAGCCCACAAAAAAAATGCAGGCTTTTGTCCTCACCCGTCATCATCTTTAGTATATAGAGAGTTGGAAAATGACCCACGCGTTGCGGTGGGGGCTAATATGTTACTGCATTATTCAAAAGAAAAACTTACAATGCATTTATGGCAAATTGGTACTCTTCTGCCAAGAACCTGATTCATGAAACAATATGGCAAGAGTGTACTATTGTTGTATGATTGCTTCTAAAAGCATAAATCGAAAGCTATAAAAGTCGCTCTGTTGATTCAGATGATTGGTTCATGAGCTTATTGATAAAAATCCCACATAAAAATAAAAGAGTTGTTGAAAAGCGATAGTCTTGGGTTGCAGCAGAAAGGCGGAGAACCTGGACAAAAAACATAAAGTTATGTGTTTGTATGAAATAGTCGATTTGCAAGGTCTGAGATACAATACCTGCAACCAAATGGTGTCAGAGGCTGGTGATCAACAATTACCATCTTTCCCTTTTTTTACCAAGTCTAGATAGAAGATACATACATATTGTGTTATGTTTACAGGAATGTACGATTTGACATGATGCAGAATGTATTTTAATGAGCCTACACAAAATGATTGTTACAAAACTTATATCTCTTACGTATTTCTAAGTTAAGCTATTTCTCAATTGTTATTTTGAATATGGAGTAAAATATAAGGTGTAGACATTTTAAAATGCAAGTCGGTTTAGACAACACTTATCCTCATCATTATCTAAGTGGACAACTTCATTACATACTGTTAATCTAAGCATATCGAATATCTTATCCAGTCTAGTTTAATTATTTATACATGGAAACACATATGACTAAATTCAACATATTGACATATAAATCCATAAACCGGTGTTACCTAATACGCAGGCCCAAAAGCAATCCCAGACGCTTTAACTTGATCCTCACGTGGCCGATTCTTCATCAACACACAACATGCTAATGCTTGAATAATTAATGACAGCGACACCAGTCAAAGCATTCCAGGGTCACTGAGATCCCTTTTTGCCTGTAGTAGAAAAAGGTGCAGTTAAATCTTTTGACCCATTATTCAACTCGTCCAACCCACTCGTGAACCGAAGTCAACTTACTGCTAGTTTATAACCATTTCGAAAATGCTCATATAAGCAAATCTGGAAGGCATCGACAGCCCACAATTCATAAGTAAATGAATCAGAAATGTCCACCTTAGCTGTAAACAAAATGATTATACTTGCAGAAATGTAAACTCACCTGTTGGTATTCCTTACTTTTTCAGCTCCAATGCAACGATGCAATTAATATCTTGTTAGAACAACCCAAACAAAATAGTCGCAACAACACGCCAAAAGTCAGTTTCGCCAACATTTAGCTGCAAACTTTACCTGCAAACAACATAAGTAAGGTAAAACCTCCAAATATAATAATGTTCTTATCCAATCTACTGTTAAAAGGATTTGGTTGCATAATCATCAATATGAGACAATTAGAATTATTTGTACTATCACTAATTTACATCAACTTATATATTAAACCTTAAATCTCATTTTAATTTGAATGATCAAAGCCTTGTATTGATTCTTAGGACACACAAACGTCAAATAAAAAAGGAATAAATGCATAATACTGCCACCAACTATCCTAAATGCGAATCATATCAAAATAAACTTACCTTTAAGTGGTCTATATTCATATGCCGTGTTTCATTTTGAATAAATTTCATACCAGAAAAAAAATGAAAATAAAAACCTCAAATAAAGTACATACCAGGATATCATTTACCGGTGTGGATGAATCCCACACTAAACTTATAGAAAGAAGTTTTCAAGAAGCTTCAGGATCATCTATGTATGTGAAAAAAAGATATGGAGAAGAAACTGTGAAGAAGGTTCAAGAAATCCGTGGTATCGGTATGTGTTTTGTGTAAAGAGGATGGGCTGGGCGATGGTTAAATGGACAAGAATTATGGGCCATAATTAGCCCACTAATTTTAGCACTGTGGCACCGTTACTGTGTCATGATCTTTAGTATGTTGTCTAATAATACGGAACAAGCATAGGTACCCGCGCGTTGCTGCGGGGCGGTATTTTTTTTCTTCCTTTTAACAGGCTTATTTTTTTCATAGCTAATATCCTTGGCTTATGGTCAAAGACATAAACCAAAAAGGATCAGCGGCAAAGTACAGTTATGCAACTTATATGGAAATCTATAATCATTAAGCATAATTAACATGGGAAAGGCAAACATCATTAGCATATAACACTATAACATCATAATATGGTATATAACAATCAAACGTAGCAAGACATGCACACATAGCAGAAAATACGATTTGTGACCCGCTAATAAGTCGAGCAGAACAGGATCTGTTAGACCACATAACTGTGAGATAAAGCAACAACATCGATAACGTACCTACGATGATATTTGCAACCGATAATGACTTGGGGGTCCCGCAACTGTCACATAGGCTTAATTAAAAAGGAATGGGCTGAATCAAATAGGGGGCCTGCAACCGTCACATGCGCTTAATTAAAAAGAAAGCTAGTAGGCCTACCTTAAACGGTGTCGTTTATGGCCAATTTTAGTATATACCAAGCATGAGAACCCACGCGTTGCGGAGGGGCTATTTTTTTTGAATCAATATTTTAACTATTGAATTGAATGTATACTTTTGTCATGAATATTTTGAGGTTTTAGGGGGTTGTTGTATGGGCCATTTTTTATGTGCATTTAGTATTAGTTCATGTAGTAGTAAGAACAAACTTTAGGGAAAAAGTATCAAGAATTCTTACCATTGGAAACTGCTGATGGTTGTGCATTCATGTATTGTAATTCAATAGGTTCTGGCTGCAGTCTAATTGACAAAACTTATTAGACAGTAAGCAATAACAAATCGGTAAAACATATAAGTACGGTACTCACACCGTTGGGCCATTGTTTGAGATCTATGATGTAGAGTTTTCTGAGAATGTGTCCTTCTAGTTTGTCATATGACCATTAGTATCGGCCTCCATGTTCTGTTTGTTGTGTGTCAATAGTGGTAAAAGAATGTTTTTGTTGCCGCCAAACGTTTGGCCTGCTGGTTCCTACAAAAACATGCATACGCATGTAAATGCATTACACAGTGACTCTAAGTAACTATACATTAACAATTAAACTATACGATGTACATACGTTGTGTATGGTCTGCCACATCAATGTTCTCATGATTAGTTAATCTTACTGAAGTAGCTTTCCCTTTGTTATTGAATTCTTTTTCTTTGTTACATGTACTAATTCATGAAGCTGAATATAACAAATGTTATTAGTAAATGGTATTAATATACATATGCATGTATAATAATACATTATAGAGACATACGCATCACATACATGAGCTAAAGGCTAAATGAGTAGTAGAAGAATTGGTAATATCAAAAAGTGTAGCTGCAAAAGGAAAAACATACAGTTAGTGCAAATACATGGTCAAATAAACTCACACGCATAACTTTAAATAAACTTACGTGTTGACATGTTGATACCATTGTTCTTTACGTTTGAGTTGAACCCAACGTTAACAGATTGAGGGGTATTATCAGTGTCAGTATATTCATGTTCATAACCAACTGGATATTGCTTCAGATAAGCTACATCGGATGGCAACTTTGAAGTAGTCGTACGAAGATGAGGAAACGTATCAGAAGATTCCAAATGTACGACTGAGAAGGTCCCACTTGGACAGTGTACATTTGGCGATAAGTTTGAACCATGGATATAATTATTAGACTCATGTGATAATTTCAGCCCATGGGTATCTCCATTAGTCATAGAAACATCAAGAAACATATTCGAAGATTGAAAATGTTGTTTCTTAGAAGCTTCCGCTTCGTTATACTGAAAGTTTGAGTCATAAGGTAACTTCCTTTTGGCTGGGCTACTTTTAGTTTCCATGGCTAATATCCTTAGGCAATAATCAAAGGCATATACACTAATTTTCAACTAACCAAAGGGGTATTGCTACTTTTCATGGATAACATAATTGGATAATTTCAAATAAGCAAAGAGGGTTGCGAAGGCTATAATCATAGGCCATACGCAAAAAGAGAAAAGCAAAGATAATACTGTGGTGGTTGCATTCCCATACTGTGGGTGCATTTGTGGAGGCCGCAAAGGCAACTAATACTCACTCTCTACCTTCCATTTTGTGCATAATGTCAACCAAAATGTTGGATTACCCTGTTTCACGTGCAACCCAAACAAAAGAACCCAACTTAATATTAGGCTTACACATACCCTCAACATATAAGGAATAATGAACCAAACATATGGGCACATGCATTCATCGTATGTATATGTTTATTGCTTTCTCTTTTCAAGTCATCATCATCTGTTAGCGACGCAAAACACCCGCCATGGCTGCAACCACAATGTGGTTATCGTTGCGTGGCCAAGATACGGGAGCCATGTCTCACCATGGCTGCATCCACAACTTGGGTGTGGCTGCCGCGCCAAGATACGGGACTGGCCAAAGCGAATACCTCTTACCTCAGTTTATCTTAGGAGTGAAATAGACATATCAGGATGTCCATAAAAACAACCCATAGTTAAAACCACCACAGCTGATAATGGCCGTATCAAAACCGCATCAATTTATAGTGGTTGGATCAGATAGTGGTTGGCTCAGATTAATTGATGTTGTGGATACGATCGTGAAGGTTGCTGAGGCGAACAATTGTCAACGCTCTGCCATCCTTTCAATTTCCGCGGCAACACAACATAGTGGAATCATCATAGCCAAGTAAACCACAATGATAGCCTATGACCACAGTTTAGAAATTTACAAATATGTTTATCGCTTTCTCCTTTTAAGTTATGATCATCTGTAAGCGGTGCGAAACAACCGCCATGGTCGCAACCACAATGTGGTTATGGTTGTCTCGCTGCATCCACAACTTCAGTGTGATAGGTGCAAGAATAGTCACGCACGGAAACAAAGTAACACTAAAAAATAAGACGATACCTTAAGGCGAGATCTAGGAGTTGCTAAAATGAAGCTTGTGTCTAGTGATTGATTCAGCACAAAAAATAAGCAACTCTTCAACAGATACGTAATAAATTTGGCTCAGATTAATTGATGTCGTGGCTGCGCTCGTGGAGGTTGCTGAGGCGAGCAATTCTTGCACTTTGCCATCCGTCCATTATCCGCGGCAACACAACGTAGTCGAAAGATCATCACAGCCAAAAAATAAACCGGCCCCGACACATCAAAACGAAGCCATTTCGATCACCAAATGCATCATAAGGCTTACGCTTGCAAATATATAAGCAAAACGAACCACCATTCGTGGTTGCAACCATAATCCGAGTCAAGCTACCTCACCAAGTCACTTTGGCTAGAACAATAATCCGGTTTGGGTAACCGCGACAAAATACGTGCGTTGCGTTGGTATGTTATGCGCACAAAACATATAATTGCAGACATTATAAATACTATCATTTGAGATAATATAAAGCTTGATTAGTATCTAAACCCATATCATCGGATCATTCGGAGCCGCCACCGGTAGGCAGAATAATTTTTTTCCACCCTTGGTTAATCGCTATTAAATCTCATACCACAAACGAAAGCCTTAAAAAGTAAACCCGTGTGAGTAGATGAATCTAGAAGAATGGAGATGAAGGAAATGTAAACCTGCTATCTTTAAGATCAAATGAAAAAAGGAGCTGATGATTCGAGAGAAGTGATGATGGTTCGAGAATTTGGGTTTAGGTTGTAGGCCATATGAGGGTGGGCTGGACTAAGGTAAGTGGGTTGGGCTATGAACAGTACTTAAGATGAACAGTAAAATACATCTCTAATGATTATATATATATATAATATATAATTACCGCATGGAATCTTATCGTCTATTCTGTTTGTGTCATTTTGCCAATCAACTAATACAATCTACTCTAAAGGGCTGTTTGGCTAAGCTTTTTTAAGAGCTTAATAGCTTATTGTATACTGAAAAAGCTATTAAGTTCTTTTGAGGTAAAACAAGCAATAAGATGTGTCATTACACTACTGACTTTGTGACTACTATCAACAAAAGTTTAATAATGGGCCGATGGATCTTGAAACTGTGAGCCTCCCACATCTGCATCTATGCACTATTTATACACTATATAACTTGGGCTGCTAATATCATATTTAGCTATAGTTTTGTTTTTATGAGCTTTTTTTTCCTTTTTTTTGTAACAAGCAACATAGCCGCGCGTTGTCGCGGGGCATAATTTTTTACAAATTGATTTCGAATGAATTTTGAGTGGGAATGTGCTTGCACGTTGCGGTGTGGCTGACTTGTATTCAATTCATGTGTTTTATTTCACCGAACCTTTTTTTAACAATCACTAAATTTGAATGAGTATTTGTCATTGGGGCGAGTATAACGTTAACGGGGCTTGAAAGACTAAAACGACAACAATTTTTAAAAATAGTACGTATAATAGAAGCATTGAAATATTGGGCTCGTTTTGTTCGCAATTCAAAGATCTTTCCGAGGGTATTTTTTTATCTGAATGAATCGGTAGATATGTGCTATATATTTGATAAATAAAGTTTATTATATAAAAAAGTCGTAAATAGTTCAAAGTTGAGGGTAGATTTTGTAAATATTCTTTTTTTCTATTTATATTAAACTTCAACATTTTTGATAAAATAATGCGTATGTCAGAAGCATTGCAATATTAGGCTCGAATTCAAAGATCTTTCTGAAAGTATTTTTTTTCTGAATGAATCGGTAGATATGTGCTATATATTTAATAAATTAAGTTTAATATATAAAAAGTCGTAAATAATTTAAAGTTGAGGGTAGATTTTGTAAGATTTTTTTCCTTTTTACTTTGGGCCGGCTGTTGGGCCGTTGGTGGGCCAATTCTTTTTTATTTGGTAAAACGACGTAGTATTGTATCGAAAATGTGTATATACAAGCATAAGAACCCGCGCGTTGCGGCGGGGCTAATTTTTTCCCGAATAATTTTTTTTACGTTTCGGAGGGTTTTTTTTTGGCGATGCGTTATGCGGGACTAATTTTGTAAATTTTTTTGGGGCTAATTTTTTCCCGAATATTTTCTTTTTTTGGGATGGTTTTGTAAATTTTTTTGGGGCTAATTTTTTCCCGAATATTTTCTTTTTTTTGGACGGTTTGATATCTTTTTATTTGGGCCGATGAATGTAAAAAAGTTGTGAATAATAAAAACTTGACGTGTTTTTTTTGTTAATTTTTTTACGGGATTTTTTGTGTAAGAAAATCGTAAATAGTTAAAAGTTGAGAGATCGTTTTGTATTTTTTTTACTTTGGGCCAGATTTCAAGTTAATTTTGAGCTAGTTTTTTTTTTTTTTTTTTATATACTTTGGGCCACATTTTATGCGAATTTTAGGCTAGTTTGTCGACAAATGTGTATATTAGTAATATTTTTTTTATATGGCTTATGTGTTGAGCCTCATGTTTAAAGTGTTTTTTTTGCTATATGAGTTTTTTTTTTTAATATAATGGGTTGTACGTATCGATTATTTTAAAGTTATTAGGTATCGAAGATGTTTCCGCGAGTATTTTTTTTATCTGAATAAATCGGAACTTTTGTAATATTTTTTTCCCTCCTAATTTGTGCATACAAATTTAAAAAAAAAACAAAAAAAAAATAATTAAAATAAATAAATAAATAAATAAAATCGGGCTGGCCCAAAACGGGAGCCCGATACTGTAGCAACTTGGTCCACTGTCAAAACGACAGTGGATTTGTCGCCTATTGTGTTATATCGACAAATGTGTATATTAGTAATAATTTTTTTTATATGACTTATGTGTTGGGCCTCATGTTTAAAGTGTATTTTTTTGCTATATGGTTTTTTTTTAATATAATGGGTTGTACGTATCGATTATTTTAAAGTTATTAGGTATCAAAGATGTTTCCGCAGGTATTTTTTTTATCTGAATAAATCGGAACTTTTGTAATATTTTTTTCCCTCCTACTTTGTGCATACAAATTTAAAAAAAAAACAAAATAATTAAAAAAAAAACTAAAATCGGGCTGACCCAAAATGAGAGCCCGATACTGTAGCAACTTGGTCCACTGTCAAAACGACAGTAGATTTGTCGCCTATTGTGTTATATAGTAATATATAATTGAGCATTAGTGTCATCTTACTTGGCCAAAATAAAATCAAAAGCTAACATATACTACCTCCGTCTCACATTAAGTGTCCGGTTTGACTTTTTCAAGTCTTTTATCTTTATCTTTGACCTTAATTATTTCTTTTTATGTTAGATGATACTTGATGCAATATATATGAATTAATAGAGTTTTGAATGTATTATTCATTGGTATAATTTTCATTAAGTATTATATAACACAAATACAAATATTTACGGTCAAAGTAGAAGAAAAAAAGACCACAAAAAGTCAAACTGGACACTTAATATGGGACAGAAGGAATATAACTTACGACTATAATTATGACTCAAATTTTATTTTCAAAAAAAATTATATTTAACAAAAAATGTGAAAATACCGTAAAGCTTTTGAGGTCTCAAGTTCGAGTCTTTCCATAGGGGTTTTCTTCCACGGTGGGAATCTGTGGGGTTCAGCCTCATAGATGCGTCGATTCGAGGCTGGTATGAACTACCTTCTGAGTATGTACTGTGAAATCGAATCACTAATTATTATTCGAGAATGACAGGGACTACTTTTTAGTAAGTACTGTGAAATCCAATAACTAACTTAATATTGTACGCCGTTAAAAAAAATATATCTTTTACCCAAAAGAAAACTAGAGATTCACTGGTGACCCACTTGATGCCTTGAACGATAGATAAATCCCAAACAACAATAGAAGTAATAGACAAATATATACCCATGTATCATACACGTATTCATATGAATAGATTGGTATTCCACGTGGCCCAATAAGAAATCTAACTTTGTAACTCTTAGCCACCAAAAATCAGCATTTAGATTTTTGCAACCCAAAAATCGTCCATATCGCACCACACTCTTCACCACATTTCTTCATCCTCCAACACTACAAACATTCACTACCAATTACTATCTTAGAATGGCTTCCAATACATTAATGAGCTATGGCATTCCGGCCGTTGCCCGCCCTTCGGCTCTCTCATCGTCTAAGTCGAGATTTGCGGCCAATGTGCCACTTTTTGGTGTTGTGTCTAATGGGTCGAGGTTGGTCATGACATCTGATTGGATGCCTGGCCAACCCCGACCATCCTACTTAGACGGATCAGCCCCTGGGTAAGTACTATCAAAACTCGCATCAAATACACGAGCATACTAATATACAATGCAATTAGATAAATGACATTATGTATTACTCCGAATCTGTAGACTAAAATATGTTGAATATATGAATTATATTGTGACAACCTTTCTAACTATTATTCTTGCTTGTTTTCAGTGACTTCGGTTTTGACCCACTTCGTCTAGGCGAAGTCCCAGAGAACCTGGAGAGATTTAAAGAGTCTGAACTCATCCACTGTCGATGGGCTATGTTGGCAGTTGTAAGTAATCTTAATTTCAAAACATAAGAAACCAATACATAAAAGTATAAAACTATTTAATGTAACATTCGAAATGTTGCATATTTGCAGCCAGGGATTTTGGTACCTGAAGCATTGGGTTTAGGCAATTGGGTAAAAGCGCAAGAATGGGCAGCCCTTCCAGAAGGCCAAGCTACATATCTAGGGAACCCTGTTCCATGGGGCACCTTACCTACAATTTTGGCCATAGAGTTCATTTCTATCGCCTTTGTAGAACACCAAAGAAGCATGGAGAAGAACCCCGAAAAGAGAAAGTACCCTGGTGGCGCTTTCGACCCCTTGGGTTACTCCAGTGACCCAAAAAAGTTTGAAGAGTATAAGGTCAAAGAGATCAAAAATGGTAAACTACAATCTAAACTGAAACTAACATTTCTACTAGTATATGTTTAGTTAGTTGTATATGCTAACATGTCGATTTCTTTTTGATGGGCGTGTAGGACGTCTAGCGTTGTTGGCTTTCGTGGGGTTCTGCGTGCAACAATCTGCTTATCCTGGAACTGGACCGTTAGAGAATTTGGCAACTCACTTGGCTGACCCATGGCATAGCAACATTGGCGATGTTATCATCCCTAAAGGATTTTTGCCTTAAGTTTTGATCGAATCTAAATTGCAATATGTAATATAGACTGATGATGCCTTTGTAAAGTTCGTGTAATCGCCATCAGTTCTACAATGAAAGGAGTCAATTTAGTCATTTTATACTTAGGTGTTTCGTTCGTTAACATTGTTATGTCTCGAATCCATATCCATCTGTTACAAAATATATATTTGTACTCAGTAAGTGGCTGTCATGTATCTGATTTAAGTGTCTACATTGTGGCTTAACCGCTTAACAAAGAAATCAACAAAAATAAATTTGAAATAGAAATCATATTAACATTTAAAGAGGGGTTAAAAATGAGAAAGTACTGCAAAAATATAACAAATTGACGAGGGCACGATTAATGAGCTTGCCGAGGAATATATGAAGCACCTAGAGCGTGGCAAGATAACAACAAATTAATAAAATCTTTCAAACTAAATGCTTGGTTAAAGAAGAAAAGATTTGTTCTATTATCATTGATGGAGGGAGTTGCGAAAATTTGGTGTCTAAGGCGTTGGTTAAAGCTTTTAAGCTCCCAACCTAACCCCATCCTAATCCTTATCAGACTGGATGGATTAAGAAGGGGCCGGCACTTAAGATGACCGAGATTTGTAAAGTTCCTCTTGCTATTGGGAAGCATTACAATGAGTTAGTTACTTGTGATGTTGTTGATATAGAGGCATGTCATGTATTGTTAGGAAGACCATGGCAGCAAGATGTGGACGCTACACACCAAGGTAAATCAAATATGTATGTGTTTATATGGAGCGGAAAAACTATTGTTATGTTACCTTTAGGTGTCGTTTCTCCTAAGAAGGCATTAGAGAGCAAGACTTTGGTAACTTTGGTGGCTTCACCAAAGGAGTTTCAAGCTGAAAAGAAGGAGACGAGAGTTTCTTATGCTTTAGTTGTGAAAGGCGTTGAAGTTGTCATGAAGAATGCAATACCGACGGTAGTTAAACCCTTACTAGCTGAATTTAGTAAGATTGTGGTGGATGATACACCGAACGCTTTGCCATCATTGAGGAATATTCAACACCAAATTGATTTGATTCCCGGAGCAAGTTTACCTAATCTTCCTCACTATAGAATGAGCTCTAAGGAGTCCGAAGTTTTGCGTGAAAAGATAGAAGAACTGTTGAAGAAAGGCCACACTGTAACATTCCGTATTTTCAGGTCATTTACGACGTCATTTACTAGCTGAATTTAGTAAGATTGTGGTGGATGATACACCGGACGCTTTGCCACCATTGAGGAATATTCAACACCAAATTGATTTGATTCCCGGAGCAAGTTTACCTAATCTTCCTCACTATAGAATGAGCTCTAAGGAGTCCGAAGTTTTGCGTGAGAAGATAGAAGAACTATTGAAGAAAGGCCACACTGTAACATTCCGTATTTTCAGGTCATTTACGACGTCATATATTTCACTATTTTTTTCTTTCTCGTACGTGTTTACTTTTAATTTTATTAGTTAAGTTAAATCGCGTAAGCTATAAATTATCAATTAGCGTAAACGGACACCAAACGAATTAAAGTTTTCGTTAAGCGAGCAATATATTATTTTTACGAAAGTAATAATCAACTTTTTATATTTTATTTTTATTGGTTTCGTAAAATAATTACGTTTCGCAATTAACTACATTTAGGCATATCCGGAAGCACCAAAACTTTTCTACGCTTCAACAAATACCCACTTTGTTAGCCTCAATTTATTGAGTCGAACAAGGAAGTTCGGTCACTCTACGATGGAGCTTCGGTCTCCAATTAGTTAACGTTGTAATAGGATATTATCGGGAATCGGGCTCGATAATGAATCTAATATTGTATATGTTTCGGGTTCAATCCCAAGCAAAACCCAAGCCCGGGTCCTAGTTAAATATCTCGCGCGTCATTTAACGCGACGGGGTATATAAACTCTTTTCTATTTAGAAAAGAGTAAGTTGTTCATTTTCTAATATAATTCCATTTCTCTTTTCTCTCATCTCTCTCTCTAAACTCTCTCTCTAGAACAACTCTTTCTTTCTCCTTTCTTTTTTTTGAACGGCAATTAGAAATTTTATTAAAAAATGCTAGTAAGAAGCTAGCAAGAAAAAGACACACACAAATCGATCCAACAGACAAAAGAAAAAAGAAACAGAATAAGTTCTAACGATA
>BQNB010026180.1:0-16841 GCA_026074375.1 Tanacetum coccineum
GTCCAAACATGTTAGTTAGTTGCTTAAAAAGAAAAGTACAAAAAATGAGAAAAAAGAAAAATACAAAAATATATGTGGTAATTAGTGTAATTATTTTAAAATGGTCAAAACAGGGCTTTTCAAAGCTATTGATTCTTTAATTCCCCTTGATGAACACTTAGCTACTTTTTGAGGTAATTAGTCAAGAGGGATTGAGATTCTTGGTTTTCCAAAGTGTTTACTTATGGCATTGCATGAGGACACGGAAATATCTTAGTATGGGGGATTTTGGTATGTGTTTAAATACACATACCTTTGACCTTTAAAAACAGGCTTAAAAGACCAAAAACATGCCAAAAATACATTGTATTTGTGTGTTTTGCTTTTATATTGTGCAGGTAACGGATATTCACAAAAAGGACAAAAACGAAGCAAAAACGACAAAACCGAGTACGTAATGGAAGAGCGTGAAAAGCCAAAGTCAAAGTCAAAGTCAACCCCGACCAAGTCAAAAGTCAAAACCGAAGCCGATATAGAAGAAATGTTAAATGGGCCAACCCGCACCCATCTAATGGGCCGGGTCAGCCCATTAAACATAAAAAAGACACAAGTTTAATAAAAATGGCCCAATGCCATTTTTTTACAAAAGGCCCAAACCCTCTTTTTATACAAATCGACCCAAGTAACCTTGGCCCAAACCCCACTTAACTGTTGTTAGTCCATAACCCTTTACACCTTTTCACAGTTAGTCCTTAAGGACTAACATTGTAAGTCCTTAGGACTAACACACTCACCCCCTACACCACAAACTCCTTTACACCCGTGGTCCTTCTCCCCTTTATACACCCTTAACTCCCGTTAACTATCAAACACTATTTATCAATACCCAATTCATTTTCTTGCCAGGTCACTATTCATCATCCGCCACCCCTTGACTTATGCACCCACAGACAAAACCATCCTTTTCCAACTAAACCCCACACCAGCTAGAAGACAACTCCACCTTGGTAATCCCATGAGGTTTTATTGGTCAAGATTAATCAATGGTGGTGATTCAAGGCCTTGATGAACAAGGTTGATTCAAGGGCTAGGATGATGCTTTTGAAGTCTCTCACAACAAAAACACAACAAGCACAGCTCAAGACTTTAGTTTTTTATATAAATAGTTTAGGATTTTCATTGTAGAAGATATCTAGGAGTAGTTTAATGTAACTTAGGAGTAGCTTAAAAATTATTTTTAATGTATTTTTCTTTAAAAAGCAATGTATTGTTTTTATGATTAATGAAAAGTTTAAGTTTCCTTTAAATCTGTGTTACTTTATCCAGTTTTACTTTAAGCTTAATTTACCTATTTTTTTGTTTTTAAGTTATCAAAGTGTATAATGACTACCTAGCCACCTCACAAATCTGTTTACACTAATGAGTCCATTAAACTCATTAGTGTGAACCTTGGTTACTGAAAGAGTTTGATTTGAAAAAGGGAATAAGCTAGGAAGATAAGCTTGACAAGGAAGAGCTTATGGGTTAAATAGATTGCTTATTGATAAGTTGGGTAGGATTTAGAGCTTACTTAGGGATAAAAAAAACTCTTGTTTTGAGCAAGGAGTCAAGGTATACTTTCCATTTCTCATTTTTAATCTTGTTTTACTATTTTACTTACTTTCTGCTTAAAACCTGTTTATTTCTGCTTATTCTGCTTTAATCATGCTTATTTTGTCCTAATTATCCTTATTACATTTAGATTAAAGCTTTTTGTAATTCTTTTATTAGTTTTTTAATAAACTAATTTTCACTAAAATTTAAAGGGGCTGTTTGGGTTAACTTGCCAAAATGGTCAAAAGGACGTCTTTAAATTGTTCTTGGGTCATTAAGCATTTTAAACTGGCCCTTTTAAGTGTTTTAAGTGTTTTTGATGTCTTTAAAGTTTAAATCGCATGTTTTAGTTTATTTCTATTAGTGGTTTAAATCTGTGGATTTTCAATTTCTTAGTTCAGCTTATATGATTAGATTTTTAATAGTGGTTTTTGGTGTTGTTATCAAGCTTGTTTTAGACTCATATTGCAGTAGAAAGTAGTCTGTACAAGTATGCATTTGTCTATTTTAGTTAACTCAAAATCTGTCTTAAGTCCAAGTTTTTAGTTTTTCAGTTTTAAAGCCACTTTTCAATCTTAAAATTAGACTAGTTAAAATTAGTTATAGGTTCTGAAATTCATTATATAAGCTCATTGGTTTATAAGCTTGATCTGTTTTAGCTCATTCTAGTCTTTGAACTTATTTTACTAGCTTATTTTTAAGGCTGCAAAAAGCCTTTTGTCCTTGAAAAACTCAGCAGCTACTAAGTGTAGTCAGCCATTTTCATTCAGCTTTTTCAAGGCTTATTTGAGTTTCAAACCCCTTTTTCTTTACAGATTAGTGTTGCTTATAGGATAAGCTTTAAGTTCATGTAAGTCTTTAAGCCATAAGGTTCCATCTTCTCTCTTAAAAATAAGTTAGAAAGTGGTCCCTTAGGCTGTTTCTTAACAGTGTTTAGCTTATAGCTTATTTGCTTTTTCAAGCTTTTCTGCTTATTTACTTGGCTTAATATTATTCACAAGTGCTTATTAGGTGTAGGTGTATATCTGTGTTTGCTTATTTTGTAGTTGCATTTGCTTATTGTGTTTTAAAAAAGCCAACCAGTTTAGTTTTAAGTCTTAGTGTAAAAAAAAGTAAAAACTGTCACTTTTTCTTTTGCTTCTCACCAGCTTATTTTTGAGTTTTATAAAAAGTCACTTTTTTAAAGTTTGTTATTTTGGCTTATTTTACAAGTTTTTAAAAAGAAAAAGAAAAAAAAATGTTTGTTAAAAAGGAGAGGCCACAGGGGTCGAACATGTGACCTCTCCCTTTGCACACACATGTCCCAAACAACACACACACTAACCATTAGCACCAGTAGGGCCATCTGGTTTATACTTACACAATTTATTTCTTAAGGTCTTTTTACCCATTTAGCTTATCAGCCCTTTTGAGATTTTTCCCAGCTTATTCCAATAAGCTGGCAACCTCATTTTATTTTTCCTAGATTAAGCATAGTTCAAAGCACTTTTCATAAATTTTTCAGATTTTTCTAAATTAGTTTACTATTTTTAATCTTTTATTTAGTGTAAATCTGTTTTTAATTCATATAAAATTAAATAAAAGTCAAAAAAATATAATTCTTTTTTTTAAAATTTTCTTTTATCATTTAGGACTTAGGAAAATTAAATTTGCTTTCGTAGGGTTAAATTTGTAGAATTTGGATTTTTAAAGAACGGGATTTGGTCCCGTTATTGTTTTTCTTCGTTTTTTCACCTTAATTGCTTACGTTTTAGGGTTTCTTTTATTTGTTCTTGCATTTTAGTCATTTAGGATTTATAAAAAGTAAAAAAAATTGTTTTAGGATTAAATTTTGATAAATTAGGTTTTAAGTCACGTTTTTTTAGGATTCCCGTTATCGTTTTTAGTGATTTAGCTTTAATTACTTTAGATTTTAGTTTGCCTTACTTATTTTTCCTGTAGAATTAGAAAAACCAATCAAAATCTTGTCTTATTCAAACATCAAATATCAAACCGACTTTTGACTCTCCATTGCATTCCTCGTTGGGAAGAACGACCCGGGTGATCACTTGCCCAGAATCATTTATACAATACCCGTGAGTTTGTTGACCTTTTTCCTAAAGGGTTGACTAGGTTGACTTGCGGGGATTTTATATTTGATATTTTATTATACTATTTGATATATAATTACCCCTAAAAAGGTGGTTATCATTTTGGCACCGCTGCCGGGGAGGAGTGTATACGATTGTCGTTTCAACGTTTGACAATTAGTGCTTTGAGAAGATCCTTCCTTGTGAAGTTATTTTCTTTATAAAAATATAAAAATACAAAAATATTTTTCATTTTTTTTTATTAGTATTTAAAAACAAGAAAAATCAAAAACATAAAAACATTGTCTTTAAATAATAAAAATCATCATCAATATAATGCTCTCAACTTGAGCATTATCATAATAAGTTCCCGAATCAAAGATTCAAAACTTGCCTTTGTGTCACTTGTGAAGTACGGCTCACCTTTAAGAGATTAACAAATTATAAGAGGGGTATAAGAAGGGTTGTTCCGAGGAACTACGACCCGAAAGGAGAAGGTTTTTAATAGCTTCGCGCTTTCCCGCTCTTTGTGCGTTTTTCTTTTAGAGAGCTACGTGTTGATTTGTTCAGAATTGAATGATTTTGAGTGTTTGTTGTTGAGGAATTTTGATAGATGATGGAGAAGCATGTTTATGTTGTTGTTAGATGGGATTGTGGAGTGTGATTTGTTTTGTTGTTGATGATTGAATCTGAATGAAATTTCTGTTGTTGTGTTTCGATGGTTGTGAATGTGAATTGATTCTGAATTGTTGTGTTTTTCTATTGATTGATGAAGCAAGTTTGTTTTGTTTTGATGTGTGTGTGTGTTGATATGTTTTGAAGCTTTTTGTTGTGTTGCTGTGATGAGTTTGTTGATTGTTGATGATGATTTGTTGTTGTGTGTTGTTGTGTTGTGGTGTTTTTGTTGATTTGTTTTGATGTGATTGAATTTTGTTGTTTTTGGAATGTGGTGTGTGTGTTTTTTTGTGATGTGAATTGAATGTTTGATCGTGTCTTATTGGTTGAGTTGATTTTTTGATTTTTTGATGATTGATGATCGACTTTTATTTTTTTTTTGTTGTTTGTTTTGATGATGAATTGATAGCAATTTGATGTTGAATTGAATGATTGATTGATGATTATTGAATTGATTTGAGTTGATTTTGTTTTTGAATTTTTTTGATGTTCGATTGATGATGTGAATGTGGATTGTTGAAAATTTATGTTTGATTTGAGATGATGTGTGTGAGATTTTTGTTTGCTGTTGTGATGTGTTTTGTTGTGTGAATTGATGGTTTGTTTTGATGAAGGCTTTGAATGTTGATTTGTTGTAGATTTGTTGATGAATTTGTTTGTGTTTGTGGTGATTTGCATTTGTTGTTTTGACTTTTGTTGATGATATTCTGATTGTGATGGTAGTGGTTGATTTTTGTTTGATGTGATGTCCTGTGTCGTGCTGTAGTGTGTGTGTGATGTTGAATTTGTGATGTTGTAGTGTCTGAAGTTGTGATTTTGTTTTGTTTCGAATGTTGATTTTGTGATGATGAGATTTGATGATGTGTTTTGGTGTTTGGTTTTTTGATTGATTGTGATGTGAATGGTTGATGTTAGTTTTTTGTTTGTTGTTATTTGATTGATGAATTTGATGTTTATTTGTTTGCGTTTCGATGATGGAGATTGTTGAGTTGTTGTGTTTGACTGAATTTGGTGTGTTGTGTTTGTAGCTTAGATGATTGAAGTGGAAATGTGATGATTTGTGGTGTGTTGTGTGTGAATTGTGACTGATTATGATTTTTGAATGAAGCTGGATGTGTTGTTGTGTGATTTTTTGATTTGATTTGATTTTTTGTATTTTGTGTTGATGTGTTTGATTGTTTTGATTGGATTGTTGATTTTGATTTGTTTTTGATTTTGTTTTGAGTTTTTTTTTTGTTGTGTTGTTTTGTGATTTTTTGTTTCTGTGTGTTTTTGTTTTGGCTTTGGAATTTGATGTTGATTGTTTTTTTTTTTTTGGTTGTTTTGAATTTGATTTGTTTTTGTTTTTTTTTGTTGATCTGGTGTTGTTCTTTTTTTTTGTGTGAACTGTTGATTTTGTTTGTTATGTTGTTTGTTTTTTTTTTTTTTGTTGATTTATTGTTTTTTATTTTTGCTTTTTGTTTTGTTTTTTTTTTGTTTTTTTGTTTTTTTTTTGTTGTGTTGTTTTTTGTGTTTTTGTTTGTGATGTTCTGTTTTTTTTTTTTTTTTGTTGGTTTGTTTTTTGATTGTAGACATTGTTTGTGTTTTTTATGTCTTTTGTTTTTTTGATGTTTGTTTTTTGGATTTGTTGTTCTTCTTGTTTTGAATTGTTGATTTTTTTGTTTTGTGTTTTGAAATTTTTTTTTTTGATTTTTTGTTTTTGTGTGTGTTTTTTTTTGATGATTTGTTTGAAGTTTTTGTTTGTTTGACTTTTTTGCTTTGTGTTTGTTGTTTTTTTCTTTGTTTGATTTTTTTTTTGTTTGATTGTTGTTATTGATTTTTGAGATTTTGTGATCTTGATGTTTTTTTGTGTGTATTCTTTTTTTGTTGATGTTTGTGTTTGTTTTTTTTGTTTTTTTTTTTGTTGTTTTTTTTTTGAATGATTTTTTTTTTGTTTGATTTTGTTTGTGTTTTTTTGTTTTTTGTGTGATTGTTTGTTGTTTGATTTGTGTTTTTTTTGTTGTTGTTTGTTTGGTGTTTTTTTTGTTTTGGTGTTGAATTGTTGTTGTGTTTGTTTGGGATTTTTTGGGATGTGTTGATTGTGTTTTGTTTTTTGATTTTTTGAATTTTTTGTTTTGTGTGATTTTTTGAATTTATGTTATTTTGTGTTGTTGTGTTTTTGTTGTTTTCTGGAATTTTTTGTTTTTTTTTTTGTTATTTTGTATTTTGTGATTTGGTGATGATTTGTTTTTGATGGTGATTTTGGATTTTGATGTCTTGTTTGTTTGTTGTTTGTTTGATTTTTGATTTGTTGTGTTTGTTTGTTGTTTTGTTTCTCTTTTTTTGCTTTTTAGATTTTTTTGTTTTTTTTTGGTTTTTTTGTTTTTGAATTTTGATTTTGTGTTTGTGGTTTTGTTTGTGAGATTTTTGATTTTTGAGGAGTTTGTTGTTGTGTGATTTTTTTTTGATTGTTTTTTGTTTTTTGTTGCTTGCTGTTGATGATGAAGTTGTGTTAATGTCGGTTGATGTTTTGTTGTATGTTTTCGAAACTTTGTTGTGTTGTGGATGTTGATGATTGAAGCAAGTTTATTATTGGTTTAAGTTATTCGGTCTCATTTTGTCCTTTAATAAAATATGTTGTTTAAAAAAACTCGAAAAAACAAAAAAAAATAATCTCCTTTAACCTATTTTCCATTTAATTCTTCTTCTTACCCCTCTAATTTGTTTAATTCTTCTCTTTTTTTCCTCTTTAATTCTATCATCATGTATGGATTTAAAGAATGTTCTTCTTGTGGAACTTTGTATAATAGAGGACATTGTTGTTCAAATGTGGGTTTCGTAGACTAAAGTTTTCCCTGTTCGTTGATCCTAATAAAACACCTGATGTCTCACGACCCTCATTGTCCCAAGTGTGGAAACCCGGTTGTTGGTCTATATGTCGACTTATGTGCTCTATTACGAAAGAAATGAAGGAAGTTTGGTCTACAATTTGTTATGAAGATTAAATTTTCCAAGACTTTCTAAACACTTCTGAGTCATCCAATGACAAAACTAATGTTGTTAATGCACCTCAAGAGCCATTTGTCTTCAATCAGGACCCCGGTAAAAATTCTTCACAAAGGCCTCCACATATTGACCACCATTGTTGTTACGGGTGTGGTGATTCGTTTTAGACGGTGCCTTTTTGTCAACTATATAATGTGAGTCATAATGTGGGAACGATATCATTTTGGCTTATAATTGTCCGCCGAAAGTTTCGACTATTCTCTAATCCGGAATCCATGCATATCAAACGTTGATGAGTTCCCACATATTTGCCCAAGTTTTCATCTGAAACTTGCTTTTCTGGGTGGAGATGGAAGTTCATTCACTTATTATTCCACTCCTAATTTTGTCGATGATTCTCCTAACGTTTTCAACCCACCTTCACAACCCCCGACGTATTCTTGTAAGTTTTGTGGGAACGATGCTCATTATGGCGATTGTCCATCTCAAGTTCAGTTTATCTATAATCCGAAACCGTGTTACAATCAAGACTTTAATTTCCCACAAAATTTCAAGTTGTTAAAACAATATATTTGTTGGTACCGCTGTGGAGGGCGCGCATGATACTTTGCGATGTCAACTAAGTGAATCTTCTACTTACGTAACTCTTGTTGTGAAATTGTAGGGGTCCTCATGAGACTTTTCAGTGTCAACCGATGAACCAAAATTTTGATAATTCTAATTCTTCTAGTTTTGACCAATTTCAACCCTCGCAATTTATTATCGATCATATTGATTCAATGAATGATCATCTAAAAGCTCATAGAGACTTTCAACAAAGGATGAATGATTCAATGATTTAGCTTCGTGAGACGTTTCAAGCATGGTTACAACAACGTCAAGAACAAGTGGTTAATCTTGATTCTTATACTCTCGAGCCTTCGCAATATTAGAAGATTCCCATTTACTACGATGATGACGATGACGAGGAAAGTTATATTCCCTTGAGAGATATTATTATTTCTAAACTTCCTCCGTGTATTGCAATCACACCCGTTTTATTAACCGAGGAACCCGTTGACTCTCTCATAATAGAGGATGAGCATCTCGACACGATTCCAGCAACAAAATCGGACAAAGTAATAAAGTCTAGTATTGAAGAGCTTGTCCCAATCCCAAGTGAGTCCGAGGGTATTTCCGACAAAATGTGTGATGTGTCTTTTCGTGATAATTCTCCGCCTCTTGACATTCAAAGATAATTTGAGGATTTCTCTCCGATTTCTAACGATGATTCTACTTTGATTGATGACGATTCTTTCTCTATTGACAACATCGATTATGTTGAGGCATCACCTCCCCATTCTGAGCTCGTAAGCTTAAAGGAGGTGAAGGATTTTCACCCGGAAGATGGAGAGCTTGAGGACGATTGTTACTTCTGTGAAAAGTTTATCAAAAATCAATATTCTCTTTTAAGATCGATGCGTAAAAGACAATCCCACTTCATCTTCTGATTTTGTGACCAAGTCTCCCTCCATATCTCCTAACTCTTTCCTGGAGGAGACCGACACTTCTTATTCTGCTTTAATTTGGAAGAGAAAAGTAGTGGCAATCCCACTTCTTATACTGATTTATCTCTTCCAGATTATGAAGCATTCTTTTGTGATAGTGAACCAGATTCGGGGGATTTCACTATGGATTCTTTTGTGATCAAGTCTTCTATCCCCGTTGAGGATGGTGACTCCTTCTTGGAAAAATTTGAAACAGCTCCCGAGCTTGAAACTTTTAAATTTGATATTGAAGAGAAGAATAGTGGCAGATCTACTATTCATGCTGATATTTCTCTTCCGGATCTTGAATGTTTCTATTTTAAGAATGAGCCCGATTTGTGAGATTTGACTTCTATTGACCCCGGGATTCGTGAGAACGTTTCTTTTATGACAAATGTGAATTTACCATTCGCGGATGACTAATCTCCTCTCTTCGCTTATGTTGTATGGATCTTTCTTTCTTTTCTCACGTATCCCGTTACTCCTCTATATCTACTCTCCTCCGGGAATAAAGATACTATTTTTGACCCCGGCATCTATGTTTATCATTCTTTTATGCCGGGTGTATCTCATCAGAGTGGAACTTTCATGAAATTCAATGTTTATCCAAACCATTTAAATAAAAGTTTGATGGAGATTTTATCTTCCACTTGCTCCCCCATGGACCAATGAATTCGGGGTCGAGTCGAGCTTGTGACTCGGTTAACAAAAACAAGGCGCTTCGTGGGTGGCAACCCATGCTTATCCTGGTAGTTTAGTAGTAATGAATAAGTGTTTTGTGATGTGAGGAGGCTCGCCTCTTTCTTTCTCGTGTGCTTGTGTTTTTGATGATTGTCCAGGATTGCCCGGATTTTGAAGCCTCTCGTGCTCGTGGTTTTGTCCTTCGTTCACTCGAGCTTCAAATCCTCAGCTTTATTTTGGAAATCCAATATCCAAATCTTATCGACTAACGTTTATCTTTGAGCAAACTTAATAAACGGCCTTAGATTTACGTAGAGACCCTTTTTAAAACATTGAGGATAATGTTCGGTTCTAGTTTGGGGGGATCTATCGATTTGATTTTGCCTGCAGCCGTTGTTTTCGCGTAATCCTGTTTTTACCACCAAAATACCAAAAAAATGAAAAAAATTTAAAAATTTTCAAAAATAAAATAAGTATTTTGTCACAATTTTTACTTTCCTGCTGGGTAGAATAAGAATAAATTTTGACTCGATTGAGCGTGTTGAGCTCTAGCTTGTTCCTTAACTTTTAGACTAAGCATTCACGGATCTTTGCGAAAAACGAGAAATGATAGAGTTAAGTATGAGTTAGATACTAAACAATGATTATTTAGAAATCTTACAAGCTCATGTGTATAATTTGTGGCTTTTCTCTCCCATAACTTCTAACCGGACTAATAACACGTCCTCTCTTCGAAAATTAAACTTAAATCAACAATTTTTGAAGTATTGATGATATCGATAATTTTAGTTCAAATTTATACTTAAATTTTTCAAAAAGAAGTCTTCTCTATATATCATGGTATAAAAAAGGAAAAATGAAAAAATAGGTAATAATAATAAAAAATGTGGGCTGATAAAAGTTTACTGCATCTTGCCGGCTCACAACCGATGTTGCGGTCTTCTAAATAATCTTGTTTCCTTTTGTTTCTTCTTTCTTCATTTCTGTTTATGGGTTTTGTAATCATCAAATCTGTAATTCCTAACAGATATTGCAACCTTCTAAAAGGTCGAGGATTTCATTAGTTTAATGGATGTGTAATTATATTAAGTGTAGTAAACGTGAATTAATAAATATAGGGAAAATCTCTTTTTCTTAAATTTAAATATGCTTTTGAACTAAGACTATTACATTTTAAGTTGTAATTTTATGTATATACAGGAAATCCAAAGGTGTTGAAACCAAAGGTCCGTGAGTCCCGATACTAGTCTCTGTGGAGTGAAAAGCCTGGTCACTTAGCTGCAAGGTTGGGATGTGCTGAGACGAAAGTCGCTACATGGGATAATCTCGCCTTCAAACTCATTACTTTTTGGGTGGAACGTGACGCATAGAAATTTTACAAAACGTTTGATCTATAATTGAAATTTGAAATAGCACATTCACATAAAATATAATAATTGTCGGGAGTGAAAAGTTCACAAGTTGAAAATATGAGTAGTGTTAGCATCTTAACTTATATTTAACGGTGATTTCGTTTTTAAGCTTGGTTTAGGGCAAGTGAAAAATCAGGGACGATGAATTTATCCTTTGGACATCTATAGATTATTCTATAGGCGCTTCTTGTTCTATGACCTTAATGGTTAAAAAAATAACGAAAGTCCAAACATGTTAGTTAGTTGAGAAAAAGAAAAATACAAAAATATTAGTGGTAATAAGTGTAAATATTTAAAAATGGTCAAAACAGGGCTTTTCAAAGCTATTGATTCTTTAATTCCCCTTGATGAACACTTAGCTACTTTTTGAGGTAATTAGTCAAGGGGGATTGAGATTCTTGGTTTTCCAAAGTGTTTACTTATGGCATTGCATGAGGACACGGCAATATCTTAGTATGGGGGATTTTGGTATGTGTTTAAATACACATACCTTTGACCTTTGAAAACAGGCTTAAAAGACCAAAAATATGCCAAAAATACATTGTATTTGTGTGTTTTGCTTTTATATTGTGCAGGTAACGGATATTCACAAAAAGGACAAAAATGAAGCAAAAACAACAAAACCGAGCACGGAATGGAAGAGCGTGAAAAGCCAAAGTCAAAGTCAAAGTCAACCCCGACCAAGTCAAAACCGAAGCCGATATCGAAGAAATGTTAAATGGGCCAACCCGCACCCATCTAATGGGCCGGGATCAGCCCATTTTATCTTTATCATAAGCCTTAAATCCATTATTAAAAAGCCCATTCTTTTTCTTATTAAACACTGAATAAACAAACCGGCCCAAACCAAAACTTAACCTAAGGCCCAAACCATTTAACGGCTGTTAGCCCCAACACCCTACTACCCTTTGCATCGTTAGTCCTTAAGGACTAACACTGCTAGTCCTTAAGGACTAACACTGCTGTAGTCCTAATGACTAACCATGTCATTACCCATACAATTTTAGGGGCCAAATGTGCCAATTCCCCAAATTTATACCCAGTATCCCAAAAACCTTTTTCCCGCCTAAACCCTGTTCACCCATCGTTTTCCCTATCCCCTACACCACGACAAATCAAAGTCACACACCCCCAATACCATAATCCATTTCACATGGGCTCAAGAGATAAAAGGATTGCCACCTTGGCAATCATATGCTTCTTGATGGAACCGAGCATAGACGACAGCAAATCAAGGGTGGATTAGAAAGGCCTTGGAGCCACAGAAAAATGAAGGGCTAATGATGAGGTTTTGAAAGTCTCTCAACCAAAAACACACCAAGAACATATCTACGGTCCTTATTTATGAAACAAGCACAAGATTGTAAGAAAAGAACTAGGAGTAGTAAAGAGTAGTTTTATAATCAAGGAGTGTAACTTAGGATGTAGAATAGCTTTTTTTCCGGTCTTATACTTAATGTACGCCCTTTTTTTAAGCCTTGTAATACTTTTAAAAGTTTTAATGAATTAGTTGTAAATGTTCAAGGTATTGCTCAATTTTACTTTTATATGCTTTTATATTGTTTCAATTGTTCTCACATCAGTTTTTAAATAAGCTCTCAAAAGCTTCTAAACCTGCAAACATATTTCATAAGTTCCATGATTGTTACTGTTACATTCACACACCCAAAAGAATTTCCTGATGCTAATTAATTGTGTAATGTGGAAGATAAGCAATACGGGATGGGCAATGGTGGGGTTTAGTGCTTAATGGTTAAGCATAGGTTACCTAGGAAGCGAATTGGTGTTAAGGATCTCAATCATAGCTTTGGACCATTGTAAGTCCAAATTTCATTTTCTTCTTTATTACTAAATCTGGTCTCTATTTACAGTTATATTTTGGTGCTTATTCTTGTCTTAGCTTATGGCTTATTAAGTCTTCTATACTTATTACATCATATTTTTAAAAAAGGCCCCTTAAATCCTGTTATAGTTATAAATTACAAAAATTTGAATTTAAAGGGGTGTTTGTTTAACAACCAATTTTGATGAACATAATGGGTCAAAACGCAGCCTTATGATTCAAAATTCACTTAAGATTATCCATAATTAGTGAGTAATGTCAGTTTTAAAGGTTTTCAAAGTCTTAAATTTCAATTTTATGCTTTAATGAAACTAGGTCTTGAATCTGTGATGCCATAGTTGCTTGTAACTGCTAGGGTGGTTAGATCTTAGTCTTGTGCCTTTAGTTGTGTTTTTCTTTTCTTATTCATGCCTTAGAAGTTAGTTGTTTAAACATGCACTTTGTGTTTAAGAAGTTTGGAGCAATCTGACATCTACTTTTCTAGAATATCAGTTCAAAAAGCTCAAATGTTACTTTTCAATCCAAATTCTAGGTTAGTTAGAATATGTGATAGCTTCTGAAATTGAGTATACAAGTAGTTAGTAGTACGAACATGAACAGTTTCAGCTTAATTTAGGATTTTGAGCTTATTTGCTATGCTTTAGATTTTTGTGTAAGAGAAATTTCAACTTTGTCATCCGTCGGTACTATTGCTCCAATGACATGTATAGGTATGTTTGATTTTGGTATTCAAAAGTTTGCTGGCTTACCGTTTTTCTTACTCTACAGTGTACATTTTTTGCAGCTGCTAAAAACAACATGGAAAGCATTGGTGTCATCTGGTAGATTAGGAATATTTTCTGACTCTATAGTATACATTGATTGGTTTCAAGAAATTCACCGGGATCTTGGTCATGTAACTTTATTTTTCATTTGCTTTTCACCATCTTATTTTGAGTTTTCTAAAAAGTCACTTTTTTAAAGTTTGTTATTTTGGCTTATTTTACAAGTTTTTAAAAAGAAAAAGAAAAAAAATGTTTGTTAAAAAGGAGAGGCCACAAGTGTCGAACCTGTGACATCTCTCTTTGCACACACACGTCCCAAACAACACACACTAACCATTAGCACAAGTAGGGCCATCTGGTTTATACTTACACAATTTATTTCTTAAGGCCTTTTTACCCATTTAGCTTATCAGCCATTTTGGGATTTTTCCCAACTTATTCCAAAAAGCTGGCAACCTCATTTTATTTTTTTAGATTAAGCATAGTTCAAAGCACTTTTCATAAATTTTTCAGATTTTTCTAAATTAGTTTACTATTTTTAATCTTTTATTTAGTGTAAATCTGTTTTTAATTCATATAAAATTAAATAAAAGTCAAAAAAATATAATTCTTTTTTTTAATTTTCTTTTATCATTTAGGACTTAGGAAAATTAAATTTGCTTTCGTAGGGTTAAATTTGTAGAATTTGGATTTTTAAAGAACGGGATTTGGTCCCGTTATTGTTTTTCTTCGTTTTTTCACCTTAATTGCTTACGTTTTAGGGTTTCTTTTATTTGTTCTTGCATTTTAGTCATTTAGGATTTATAAAAAGTAAAAAAAATATTTTAGGATTAAATTTTGATAAATTAGGTTTTAAGTCACGTTTTTTTAAGATTCTCGTTATCGTTTTTAGTGATTTAACTTTAATTACTTTAGATTTTAGTTTGCCTTACTTATTTTTCCCATAGAATTAGAAAAACCAATCAAAATCTTGTCTTATTCAAACATCAAATATCAAACCGACTTTCGACTCTCCATTGGATTCCTCGTTGGGAAGAACGACCCGGGTGATCACTTGCCCGGAATCATTTATATCATACCCGTGAGTTTGTTTACCTTTTTCCTAAAGGGTTGACTAGATTGACTTGCGGGGATTTTATATTTGATATTTTATTATACTATTTGATATATAATTACCCTTAAAAAGGTGGTTATCAGAGGCAACAGGATAATGGGTGTTTTTTTTTGTTTTGCAGCTAACAACGTACCGAGTGTCACAAGGAACCACCATATATTTCACGAGTCACCTAATGCTTTAGATTTTTGTGTAAGAGAAATTTCAACTTTGTCATCCGTCGGTACTATTGCTCCAATGACATGTATAGGTATGTTTGATTTCGGTATTCAAAAGTTTGTTGGCTTACCGTTTTTCTGACTCTACAGTATACATTTTTTGCAGCTGCTAAAAACAACATGGAAAGCATTGGTGTCATCTGGTAGATCAGGAATATTTTCTGACTCTATAGTATACATTGATTGGTTTCAAGAAATTCACCGGGATCTTGGTCATGTAACTTTATTTTTCTTTTGATGCTTCATCATTTAATTGGCTCAATATTAACATAGATACATATTTGGCATTTTTGTTCATCTGTATAGCATGTCAATATATAAGTCTTCAAATATTCTTGGTATATCTAATATTGAGCTCATCCATTTTTTTTATAATATATACTTCGTAAAGGATTTAAATGAATTTAAAGCACTTGAACATCACCAATAGTTATTTGCTATAAACGTTTATGACCTATTTATGATTGACTTTATATGCCTATATTTGTCCTTATTATATTTAAGGTAAATGTCATTTATTACCAACTTACTTTCCCATTTGTACTGTAATGACCAACTTACTTTTTTTGTACACATTACACCAACGAACTTTCAAATTTTGTTTGACATCACCAAGATCACAACTTGTTACTGACACGTTGGCATATACGTTCCACGTTGGCAAAAATATTTTAGGGTAAAGGTCATTTATTACCAACATACTTTCTCATTTGTACCGTAATGACCAACTTACTTTTTTTCGTACTCACTACACCCATGTACATTCAAATTTTATTCGATATCACCAATATTACCATAAAATGACTATATTACCCTCTCATCTTCTCTACATCTACTCAAATTAAAATGAGTTGACTTAAGATACAACACCTATAGTTTTTCCCGAAACCAAACATTTACCTCGCACCACGTTTTCTGCAGCAAGGGACTTAAAGCACCCCATTCTGCATGCACATTAATGGATAAGGGCAATAACGTCATCTGCTACCATAAACTACAAAACTCATTCATCAAGTACTCGAAATCAGCAACTTGCCAAAAGCTTTAGATGACATACTCTAGAAATAATATGACTAGGGGATTCTGTATAATGTACATCCATAGGATTACTTTTTGTCTTCTCATGAGAATTTAACAAAAAATATATTTTTTTAAAAGTAATAATTTTTTAAAAAGTACGAATTTTAAAAAAAAAAAAATTTAAAATTTCGTACTTTAAAAAAATTACTAATTTTTTTAAAAAATTTCGAACTTATTTTTATAAAAATTTCGTACTTTATAAAATCTTAATTTTTCTAAATAAATTTAATTTTTTTCGTACTTTTTAAATTTAACAAAAAATTATTTTTACTTTTTTATTTTTTTCGTAACTTTTAAAAAATTCTAAACTTTTTTTTTGAAAAAAAATAAAAATTTTAAAAAGTACGAAAAAATTTAAAATTTTTTTAAAAAATTAAGATTTTGAAAAGTGCAAAATTTTTGTAAGAAAATTTTAAATTTCTTACTAAAAATAACGTAAAAAAATATTTTATAAGTTTTTAAAAAAAATTTGGTAAAAAATTTTAAATTTGCTAAAGTACTTTTTAAAAATTTAAGATTTAAAAAAATTATGATTGTAAATATGTTAAAGAATACAAGGGTAATATAGTCATTTTATAGTCATTTTGGTGATATCTAACAAATTTTGAATGTACATGGGTGTAATGAGTACGAAAAAAAGTAAGTTGGTCATTACGGTACAAATGAGATAGTAAGTTGATAATAAATGGTCTTTACCCTAAATCGGGTAAGTGCTAAGGTGGAGTGTATTAGCACATTTGGAAAAAGAAAAATTTATATTAATGACGTGGAAATTTAGCCGGTCACATGGGTAATATTATCACAAAACAAACAAGTTCGTTGGTGTAATGTGTAAAAAAAAAAAAAAAGTACGTTGGTAATAAATGGCCTTTACCCAAAACAATAATAGTAACTTGTAACAT